>JABSTQ010009503.1:600000-811631 GCA_013358835.2 Ixodes persulcatus
GATGTTGATCAATGTTACCAGTGGCCATCACCGACTTGTTATGCCTGATTCACTTGGTCCGAATCTGCTTGCGATTTTCAGTATCGACGTCGACCATCTCAGCTACGGTTCACGCTTTTGCAGCCCGAGTGACGTCGCGACTGAAAATTGCGAGCGAAATCTCGTCATGCGAATAAGGCTTTAGCGTGCAATCTGCGGCGTCCACGCGGAATGAATCACCGCATGTCACATCATTCACGCGAAGTTTTGCGGTGTAACAAGCCTCGGTAATTTCGCTGAGGCCGCTCAAGTGGTCAGACATTGCCAGGAAGACGTAGAATCAACAATTCGAACGCGAAAAAGGGACGGGGGACTCACACCGACGCCGACAACATCGCATTTCAATGGTTTGTTTATGGGCGACGGCGAGCTTCTTGCCCACACTCCATCGCGCATGCGCGGCGCCGGTGGCATCCGCTAGGGGTGCTCCGGTTTGTTTGTAAACAGAAGTTGGTGTGTAGAATATTCCATTTAGCGCTCTCTGGGCGGCACCATTTTGTTCGACAGCAGCGCCCTCTCCATACATCCGGGAAATTCAGCGGGTTCGGCGGGGTAAAACTAGAGAGAGGGCACGCGCCCGACTCCGCTAGCAGACGACAAACCGGGAGGTTGCTATTTTCCATCTTTGGGCTGTACCGGCGGGCTGTACCGAACATCGAACTCTCGCTCGTGGCTGCCGCTGTGAAGTGGTTCGCGTTCTTAGAATAGTTATGGCTACTCCAAAATAAGCCTATAGCTCTCTGTTGTTCTATTTCAGTAAATGATCAACTAGCATATCTTTTTCCGTTACTTAAATAGCAGTTCCCTACTGAAAAAAAACATTTGAAATTCAAACGGGTGGGAAACTGGTCGACCCGTTTGAATCAAATGGGTGGCAAACCTGTCGATCCGTTTGGATCAAACGGGATTATGGGATACGGGTACCCATTTGAAACGGTACCCGTTTGATACGGGTGCCCGTTCGACCAGGCACGTGACCACACATTTGAACGCGCCATTCGGATAGGCAATTTATTCGCTAGCCCTAAATTGTTATCGTCTGGAAGGTTGGTTATCTTAAACTTATTTAAGACGTCCCGAAACTCATAGACCTATTTCTAACATGGAGGATACACGTGGAAAAAATCGTGCTCACGCAGGTGCTTGCAAATGGGCAGGAAAACAGACACAAAAGATCGTTTTCCATTCGCCTAGAAGTTTATTACAACTTATTCCGTAGACAAGTACAAACGTGCAAGCGTTCTGTGAAATGTGAAGAGGCGCACTCTAAGTTTTTATACTGCCGAGGTAATTTCAGACTATATGGCAGGCTTTGGGAGAAATTATTCTCCCGGCTGCCGCGACATTAGACGCTGCATAATTCTATAGATAATCTGGAAGAGTACGCGTAGAAGAACAGTCAATCGTTGCCAAAAAGTAGGTTGCAGTGCACTTACCATAATAATAGCTGACTTGAAAGATGTAATCCAAAATATAAGTCGACACGGTCAAAGCAGGACAACAACACAAACACAAAAACGAGAAAGAAGGCTCCTTGAAGTTTCAACACGATGCGGCGCACAAGCTGTCATTTGCGGAACACAACCAAACCGCAAGAATTCCTGACTTCTTTGAAGAGTCGCTTGATGCCAATATACGCGTAGGACTTTTCGAACACTGATAGCTTTGGTGCACATCGAATACGTTGTCGCGGGACATCCTAATAAGACCGCAGGGTTAGACGACAGATCGAAGCAGGTAGGACGAGCGAAGTTCAAACAGTGTTGCCAGATGGTCCCACCAAAAAACCGCCAAACGACTGGGAGGTATAGCCCAAATATAGCCAAATTTGTAAAAAAATTATAGCCCAAAATAGCCAAGACTAAAACAATGAATTTTAAGCCTTATATTGACAATTTCTCATGCTCATACCATCTCTTTTTTAAACCTCAGATGCACCACCTTTTGTGTACATTATGTTGATTGTGAATTTTTCAAGAAAAGCTTAGGAAGGATGAATATCCGTACAAAACTGGCCCTTCCATTGTAGGTTTTCAGGAGTACAGTAGACAAAAGACAGCTTTATTGTGAAGCCCGGGATATATGATCATACAATAAAACAGAATACAGAAGCAGAACAGTCACAACACTGGGTGTTTTAAACCAGAACCGCAATATCTCAGGTCCATACTAATATCCCCCCCCCCCTCCCCGTCTCTTTTTCTTTGTGAAGAATATTAGTGTCACCCATTCGTGTTTAAGCTATTTCTGATTGTGTTGTCCTTTCTTAGGGTGGGCAACGACTAGAAGGTAGTCAATTGTTTAGCGGTGAAACTGCGGACTTCTCATTTTTACAAACCTGGGTGCCTAAGGATTCTCACAATGGGCGCCAAAGTAGCATCTGGAGAGTTCAGTCTACGTCCGAGCAGAGCCATATGCGTCCGGGTTGAAGGCGCTCTATCGGGCCTGTGGTAATAGTACAATATGTTTGGTTTGCTCCACTGCGCTGTAGGGAGACTGCTTGAACTCTGCAAGCATTGCTTCACTGCATAATCTGAAAACCCCAAAGTTTGTAGAAGTTTGAAGTCTTTCCCCTTCCTCTCTTTCCTCTCGACTAGCAAAAAGAGAACCTTTTTTTGTTTCGAAACTGATTAAAAGTTCGAAAATTAACTAGCCGAACCTCAAACTTCGGCGTCGAACCTGAGGTTCGATAAAAGTTCGCCCCATTCTTAGAAATAGCCCAAAATAGCCACATAGCCAACTGTGAAATTTTGACGCCAACTAGAAAAAAATGTAGCCCAATTTGGCTATATATAGCCCAATCTGGCAACACTGAGTTCAAACAGCAACTGAGAACAAGCAGAGAAAGAAAAAAGCGGCTGCTGGGCGCGCCCT
This sequence comes from Ixodes persulcatus, assembly GCA_013358835.2. NCBI lineage: Eukaryota > Metazoa > Arthropoda > Arachnida > Ixodida > Ixodidae > Ixodes > Ixodes persulcatus. The sequence goes on from JABSTQ010009503.1 coordinate 602,914, forward strand.
TCCGGATGTCGATGCTTATCAGCGTGTAGCTCGCGCGCTGCTGCGGGTCACGTGACAGAGCTGACCAGAGAGGAGGAAGGGGGCGAGGTCAAGGCACAGGACACCGTGACCAGACCCGGACACACCCCACCCTTCTATAAAAAAAAAATAATAAACTTGCGGTTAGTTTTTTTTTTTTTTTTGCAGTTAATGCTAGGGGAGAGGGTGCACGAACCGCTGTAGCGCTGTAGACGCGCTTTCCTCCTCTCTTCAAATTGCCACAGAAATGTGACTATGCCGCGTTTGCAGCCTCGGAAAGCAGGCGAAATATTTCTGCACGCTTGAAACCTGGAAATGGCGCGCGCCGGCCTGAAGCTCGGCTTGCGCCCGAGCGAAAAAAGCACCCAGCGCGAGTTCGTAATTTGACTGCTGCAACAGTGGGCCTGCTCTCGCAATGCTCGATGTTCGTACAGCCATGTGTTCGCGCCTTACCTTCGCTGAGTCTTGAATTGAGGCGAAACGGACTCAAGAAGTATATTCTTTCACGCGGTCGCGTCCTCTACGAGAGAGATTCGAGCTGAATAAGTAAATTGACCCTTACAAAAAAGTGTAATTCTTTTTTGTGGAAAGTCTGCTGAAAAAAGTCAACACAGGTATTAAATGTCAACAGCTTTCCATCATACTTTCTGCAGGTTGTATTTAGCTTTTGACTTGACTTCCAGGAGCCGTTTGGCCCAAAGTTCATTAGAAAGGCAGTAGACTTCTTGGCGCCTAGGTGTCAACTTTTTGTTGACACTCCACTGAAAAGCTAAACCTCTAGCAAAAGACAACCTTGTGACTCCAAGGCAGTTCATTGGCACCAGACCATTTGTAGTCTCTGTGTCGCCAGAGCCTCCTCCAAATTGGCTGCAACAAAATTCCGCAAAAAGAAAAAAAAAAAAACCGCGATTTTCGTTTTTTAGTTTTGTTAGTAAATGGTGTCGCTGTGTTATTTGAAGGCACTACAACTACATACATCTGAGGACTACACATTAGAAACGAACACAAACACAAACACCATGAAGCACTGAACACCTGAAACACAGTCCCATTGACTGCTCCAGAGCCTTATATAGCCTACATATAGAAGGAATTCATTTGGCCGGTGACCACCTCAACACTTATTAAGCTTTTAAGTATTTGATCTTCTCCTCGGGAGTCCATCAAAAAGAAAACAGTGTTTTGAAGGTCGTGGGCGATATCTCTCACAAGAAAGCATTGGTTCATTCATTCAAGTCACTATAGTCACTTACAAAGTCAGAACGGCAGGGCATTCCTTTCGAACGCCTCAACATGCAGGCAGCAGAGAGTCTGCAGCCTTTCTGATAAATATGGCTGCAGGAAGTCAACAAAAGGACTTAACATGGAACCACCAGAAAGTCTGCAGACTTTATGTTGAACTGGGTTGCAAGAAGTCAACATATATTTTTCGACATGCAGGCAGCAGAAAGTCTGCAGCCTTTCTGATAAATATGGCTGCAGGAAGTCAACAAAAAGACTTAACATGGAAGCACCAGAAAGTCTGCAGACTTTATGTTGAAATGGGTTGCAAGAAGTCAACATATATTTTTCAACATGCAGGCAGCAGAGAGTCTGCAGCCTTTCTGATAAATATGTCTACAGGAAGTCAACAGAAATTTTCACCACGGAGTCTTCAAGAAGTGTGTTGACTTCCTGTTGACAATGTCAACAGAAAGTCAAAGTCAAAAGGAAGTAACCAGTCAACAAGAAGTCAACACATTTTCATCAGAAAGTCTGAAATCATTTTTGTAAGGGGAGGCAACGAAAAACGCCGAAGTTTTAAAATTCTGTCAAAAATATCGGCTTGGCAACGTCGCATGTTTACGAAAAAAAAATGTTTATTGTTGTTGCTCTATAAGCGAACACAGCTCAATCAAAATATAAATATAATTACTTGCATTACGCGGACGATTGTAAATCAATGAACTTACGCTCCCGGCTTTCCCGAAACAGGCTGCCACTGCTGAAACTGGCGTGCCCATGCTCCCGACCTGTACGTTCAGTATTAAATGGGCTCCGGAGAGCCGTTTGATTAAACCGGTACAGCTTGCCGGTTACCGGTCATCCGTCTGTGCAACGTGGTCACCGGTTTGAGCAAACGTGCGACAACTTTGCCCAAACGAGTGACCCATTTGCCCAGACAACTGACCCGTTTGCCAAAGAAGTGACCTGTTTGCCCAAATAGGTGACCATTCTGGCTCATACGGGGGACCCCTTTGAGCCATACGGGCGACTCCTTTGACAAACTGGTGGCCGGTATGGCTAAACTGTTAACGGTATGAACCCGTTTACTTTCATATAGGCGCCATATGTTTTTTTTTCAGTAGGGTTCAGTCAGCCGGCAATAATACCCTCAACTACTGCGTGTATTGCGGCAGGAGAGCACGTTTTTATTTATTATTTCAGACTTCCACTCATGGTCGCTAAAGGCCTACACCAGTACGAACTTTGTATAGTAGAAAAGGTACAGCAACCGGGTTTACTTTTCGCCGGAGAGACCGGCCAATCTGACACAGTTTTCCCTTTTTTTTTTATTTGCACGTAGGTAACAGGGCAATGGGACCCTGTTAGTCTTTTTATCTAGCATAGTATTACACGATAGCTGGCATACCAAAATCTGCGCATGTGCGCTTGAAATTTCCAAAATGACGCGATTTTAAACAGAGTTTGCACGCCAGCCGGATGCTAGGTACAGCCCACTCGGCGGAGCAGACGACATCCGGGTGAGAGGGGGAGGGCATTTTTTTTCTCTCTATTACCCTCTCTGCTATGACCCTAATGGTCATAGCAGGCCTTGCGAAAAAGGTCTATAGACCTTTTTCGCAAGGGCGCCGCGATCTTGAATTGTCGTCACTTCCAGTATGGGCAAAACATTGTTTTGCCGTCGCCACGGCGATTGAAGGCATTTAGGACATAAACGAAACCGTTACACGTTCTCGTTTTTCCTCCCCTCTATTTTTTTACTATTTGCAGGTTGAAACGTTTTCATATTTTTTCGTCACCCATACCGGATGTGAGAAAGTTCTTGCGGAAGAGCTGCAATCGCCCTCGCAAGAAGGACGAGACAGAGGATTTTCTGATACGCCTTTTAGTTATGCGGTTTAAACCAAATTAGAAAAACGAGAAAAAGAACTTAATCAAATAAAAATATGTAGAAAGAATAGTCACTCCTGACGGTATTACAAGACCCGCGGGTAAATTAAATCACAGTCATAGTTCGCGTACAAGCGGAGTAGGGCAGCGAAAGGCACTTCACCAGTTAGTGTTTGGCGTGGTCAGCGATGGCCGGAATGCGCAGTCGGTGATCGTAGAGCACGCAGCTTCCTTCTTCCTCGGGGCAGCCGTCTTCTGCTCTGAGGTGCCAAGGGTTCGCCGATTACGAACCGCCCTCGCGTCTCGGGATTCCGCCGAGTCTCCCCAGGTTGGATGACGGCTCCAAGAAGGTTTAGGTTTGCTTTTGCCTCCACCTTGATCTTGCACACCTTCTCTTCTTTTCTCCTTCTTCTCGTGCTGCCCCTACTCCTTCTTCTATTTCTTCTTTTCACAGCGTTGTTGACTTGGTTTCGCTAGTCTATTATATACAGTTCACCACACCGGATATGCCTACTTGGCGGTCGGGGGCGAGAGTAAAAGGAAAAGGTCTATAGACCTTTTTCGCTTACTCTCGCCCCTGTCCGCCAAGTAGGCATATCCGGTATGGGCGACGAAAAAATATCAAAACGTTTCAACCTGCAAATAGTAACAAAATAGAAGGGAGGCAAAACGAGAATGTGTGACGGTTACGTTTATGTCCCAAATGACTTCAATCGGCGTGGCGACGGCAAAACAATGTTTTCGCCCATAATGGCAGTGACGACAATTCAAGATGGTGGCGCCCTTGCGAAAAAGGTCTATACACGTTTGAAAGTTCGGCTTCAGGGCGCTGCCATCTTGCTAGCTGGGGTGCGCTTGGACGCATCCTAATTCGATTACCATGCCTTGCTAAGGCGTCATAATCGGATTATGGCCGCGCCCAAGCGTACCTCACTGGGCAAGACGGAGGCGCCCTGAGACCGCACTTGCAAACGTGTATTGCCACAAACTCAACACTCTGACGTGACGTCGCCGCGGTGGTGAAGCTGTCGGTACGCGGTACGGTGCTTGGGAGGGAGAGAGGGGTGCGGAAGTGGGAGGCGGAAGATCGACACTCGACGTACACCAGAGGTCGTCAAACATTTTGGCAAAAAGGCTACATCGAGAATCTGTCGCCGTCTCGAGGGCCGGAATATAAATAAGTAAATAAATAAATAAATATTCCTAGAAAGGCATTTAAGTAAAAAAGTAAAAGGTAGCATGAAAGAAAGTAAACATTTATCTAAGGCGGATGAATACGGATATCTTATTTTTAAATTCCATATTTAATTAATTATGACATCACAAATTATTTGGTACCCAGAAAGCTCAACAGGCATAAATCAAACCGCATAAGAACTTCGGCATCTTTACACAGGCAGCATACCAATGAAAATGATCGAAGTGATGCTGACAGTATAGACCTTTCAAGCGGCAGTCTCGAACGAAGCGCCCGGGCGGAAAATGCTGAGTCACTGAGCTGTGGACGCATGCGCAGCATCCGATATACCGCACAGCAGGTCAACAGCGCATGCTCAAAAGGCGTTCCACAGCCCAGCAGACAAAGATGGCAGCGCGCAGAAGGCAATTTTCGCAAAGGTCTATACAATAGACACAACACAGGTCACTAAACACAGGTCACAACGCAGGTCACTAAACACATGCCACAACGCACGTCACTAATTTTAACATACGTAGTTACACAGACATGAAACAGATGGCTAAAAACGGTAATGCTTGTTATGACATGTTTAATGAATGATGAGGAGATGAGGAGAGAAACGCCTTACGATAGACTGTTTTTTTTTCTTTGTTTTGACTGCGTATCTTTGTTTACTCGATTGGTGCGCTTTTCGGCGCCGTTTGCTTACGCGCGCTTATTTTTCCGACAGTAGCAGCAGGCCTGTTGGAAGCGGGCCATGGGCCGGGCTTCATTGGAATGATCGCGGCCAGCCACGGGCCCGTCGGACGTCCTCCGCGGGCCACGGTTTGGAGACCCCTGACGTAAACCAAAGCCGGGCGCACAACACAGACTTACCGATGTACGCCCAATCTCGCAGTGGCAACGAGAAGCTGGACGCCGCCGCAGCTTTGTGCGTGGCGTCCGCGACGATGCTGGTCCACCTGGCGGGTGGCACGCCTCTGTTGGTAGAGAGGACATCGAGGACACGAAAAGCCTCCGTCGCTATAATGCTCCCCGGGAGCGAGTCGTCAGACTTCCCGAACAACAGCGCTCTGCTCTTATGGCGCATTTACACTGTCCGTTGAGTTGCGTTTGCGAAGCGGTTGCGGTTCGAGAGCGACCCCGTTCGGACACGCCGAGACGCGGTTAACGGTTTCTCGGCGATCACGCGTGATCTTTTGTGACTTGGGTATGGCAGTATTGTTTTACATTCCGAAATCTTGCTTAATCCACGATCCAAAGTCAACATATAGCTATTTTGGTACTGAAGGTTTTTCCTCGGGATGTTCGCACGCATCACGAGCTCAGGGAACGAAAAAGGAGGCCTGGACCCGCAAAACGCGCCTGCCGCATTCTCTGGACTTCGCACAGAAGCAAAGCCCAGCTATAGGCGCACCTTGGTGATTCAGAAGAGGATGCCCCTGACCCTTTCTTCAGAGTGGACCCTTCCCGCATCAATAACTGACCTTGGTTTCGGTATAGAGGACTATAGGTTTCCCCCTGCGTTGTTCGCCCTTATCATTTTCGGAATATAGTGAGCGTCACAGGTGGACCGTTGTGCGGAAAATGTGCTCGATGCTAGCCGGTCGAGGCTTCGTTGTCGGCGGACCTCCTCTCGTCACTCGCACGTTGATCGAGTTTGCGGTTTGTTTGACATTAGGCACAAATAAATGTCGTTTGGATCACCTAAGTCTCGTCTGGTACGTACACTCTATTTCTTAAATAGGCAAACATTATTCCTCTTGGCAGTAGAAACGTTTACCATATTTATTAGGTAAATAAAGCTATTATTATTATTACTACAGGCCGAATTAGTGCAGGTCCCCTGCGAGATCCACAGTTGTGTGCTGTCTACGCAGTTATGCTGACGACATATCTGCTGACCTCCCTGTCGGTCATGCACGGTGCCGAAAGGTTTCAGTAGTTCACGCGACTGCCTTAGTTGGCACAAAAGCAGTCATTTCGGTCAACCGGGGGCGGGTTCGGATGTTCTACGGGCAAAAACGAACAAAGCAGCGCAGTGACGAGCTGTGAAACCCCGAATAATAAACAAACTAGCTTACCCGAACAAAACCACCGGAGCGAAGCCCATTAAGATTACGAGTCAATTATTTTCGCGACGTATTCAAGTATCGGACGTGAATATCACGTTTCTTCGTTGATTTGCCAGGTGCAACGCTAAAGGACTACAGCGCCTAAGAAGTCTTACCAGCCAGGGGGGCTACCTTGTTTTGAAAACCACAGATGTCACGCCAGCGTCGCGTTGCGATTGGTTGCCGCTTAACGGTTCCCGAAAGCGGTGGGGGAAATCTAACCCGAAACGGTTGGCAAAAACGCACCCCCACCGCTTGATCCCAGCCGCTTTGCTGTTGAGAACGCGCGGATCCGCTTCGCAGTTGCAGATCCGCTTCCAGTATGAACGCGCCATAAGACAAATTGAGCCTAGCCCTGGAAAGGAATCCGTATTCCTCGTAGATCCCGAGGACCGAAAGAATTAAGGCTCCCAGAGTCAATCATAAAAGGTAACACATCGTCTGCGTAGGCAGACACCTTGACGGACCCCGAGCCAGGGAGCGGAAAGCCACGAACAGCGGGCTGGTCATTAATCCGGCGAATGCGAAAATCAAGAAGTAGAAAAAAAAAGCAATGGCGACAGAGGGCAGCTGTCACGAAATCCTCGTCAGACAGGAAAGCACGCCAGGACCTGGCCATTGACGACGACGTCGCTGACCAGATCCACATACAAAACCTCAAAAATACGAACGAAATCGTCGGAGAAGCGGAAAGTGCGGAGTACACACAAAAAAAAGAAAGCAGTGCTCAAGGCGATCAAACACCTTCTTTTGGTCTAATAAATCAAAAGCGCCTCAAAAGCCGTGTGACGTGGCGTAGCTGAAAGTATCTCGGGGGTAGTTGCAGACGCGGTAGCTAAAATCGTCCGGCCAGGAACGCGGCGTAGTTGAAATCGCCAGTCCAGGAACGGGGCTGGTCTAATGGTACGTCTACACCTGAGAAGAAATCCGCTGCCGCGGGAGGGGATCCGCTCCCGGCGGCGGCGGCGGCGAGCGGGTTGCGTTTACATCTATTTCCTTCGAGCAGTGCCGGCGGTGCCAGCTGCGGCAGCGGTTCCCGTAACATCTCGTCAAATATGACGAGAAGGCGCGAGAGTTCCCGCCTCGGCTCTCTCTCCCGGGCGTTGCTGCTCCCGGAACTACAAACTACACGTGCTCATGACGTAGGCAGCGTCGCGCTGCGCAAGAATGTGATTTCCGGTCAGCGAAACGCCTCGTACGGCGGCAAAAATAGGTCCTGGACCTAAACGGCTCGCCGCCGCGTTTTCCGCCCAGCGTTTCGCCCTAGCGGCAAAAGCTGGGCGGATTCGCTAGCGGATCCGCAAGTGCAAACGTACCATAAGGCGCAGATACCAGCCGCACTAGCAAGTCGCAGGGGCGCCTCGCCAAGATGAAACGTTTAACTACCAATTCTCCAGGTGAACGACAAAAGAACGAAGGACTGCGAGATCCGGTAAAATGTTTCGTGTATTCTTGTAAACCAACTTGCCTCCTCCAAGATCTAATATTGTACAGCCGAAGGACCTCGTTAAATCTCCAACTTTGTTATCCGTGTAGCTTACAAAACTTCGTACGCTGCCGTTGCCGCGGCAGCTTATGCAACCGCAATCTTTACCGAACCGCATGCGGAGAGCGCTACGTGCTTCGCTTTGTTAGCGTGGCTAGTGACGTCACTTTACACTTCCTACTCTGCCGTTGCCGCGGCACCCTATGCAACCGCAATCTTTACCGCGGAACGCATGCGGGGAGCACTACGTGCTTATCATCTGTCACGTGGTTTTGACACTTGTTTTGTGGTTTTCTTATTGAAACAAGTGTCAAAAACCACATGATGAGTGATAAGGCGGACGCTTAGATTTTCTGTCGACAGACACGAAAAAACCCGACCAACGAGTCAGATACAGCTTCGCTGTAAAATAATAATTAAGAACGTGTTCAACGTCGGCCGGGAAAGACGATCGAGAACCCTAGGCCAGGGCGGCTGACGGGATACGGCCAGAGCGGCTGTCACGAAGTTGAGAGGCCCGGAAGTACCGAAGGACCTCTGGATCGAATACGGGGCATTAGTCGCAAGCTAGTGCCGCAGCCGCTCCCGAGTGCTCCTATAAGTGGCGAGAGTACCGAGCTCTGAGCAAATCCAGAAAATCAGTGATGATTGGCGTGAGAGGGCTTCCTCGCTTAACGATGCGGATGCGACGAAGAACATCCGTGAGCCTCACCAACAGCTCTCGCCTGCTCCACTTGCCCTCGCGGACTCAGAGAGAGCGCCATAAAATGTTCATGCTCTCCCAGACCGCTGGGTGTGAACCCACATCTCGGAGTGTTTCGGTCAGAGCCTGGCAGAGCGCCTGCAGCGCCTCTCGATCCCGAACACGATGGACATCGAACCGCCACAATGTGCACCGAGGGGTGTTGCCGCCGGGGATTCCCAAAGAGACCAGGAGGGGCCGATTTTCTGAGAAGTATAGAGCCCGATGCAGGAGGGAACGAAAGGACTCCGCACCGAGAAACGTAGGTCACGACTTTAGCCGCGAAATACGCGCGGTCCAGCCTGCGGCTAGAGCTTCCGCACGACCACGTGGGAGCGAAAGAAGGTCCGTCGACCTGTTCGATGAGGCGTCGGAGCGTACGAGCGTTCCAGCTACCGCGGCCCTGGTCCGGCCCCCGAACATCGCAATAAGAGCCTCGAACAATTAAAATCTCCCCAAATAAAAAACGGGTGTGGTTTTAAAAGAAACACGTCAAACTCTTGAGAAAAACTTCTTGACAGAAATTTATTCTGTCATGTATCTGAACACGCAGCTGCAGCCATTACGCAGCGCATTTCGGAAGATAAGAATGCCGACGCCGCGGCAGCACGCGTCTCGAAATCAGACAAAAATAACAACAGCTGGAAAATCATTTAATCTTAAATCACTCTCAAATGGCCACGACGTCCCGAATTGCCAAAACAAAATGGTTCCTGCAGGAATACGAGGTCTGCTCCTATCGACCAACGAGAAGTGCACGACATCATGCTGTTTGTCGGGGTTCCGAATGCCCTGAACATTAAGGATGATTTCGCACAGGAACATAAAAATAAAAGCGTAAAGGAGTGACATGAAAACATCAGAGGGTCACTGGTTTCGGTGTCATACAGGCGGTTCAACCCCCCCCCCCCCCCCCCCCCCCCCACCCCCCAGACGCTTTTACTTCAGCGTCTGAGAGCCGGGGTCGTCGGAGCCGCTGCCGCTGCTTGGGATGCCAGACTTGGTCTCCAGTCGATCATAATACATCGCCTTTTCCTCGACGGACGCTGATTCCGCTGTCTCGTCGCTGAACGACAGCGGTGCCAACGTGTGGGCGGACGCCGCAACGGGGTGCGGAGTGTGTGTTCAGGGAAGGTTCTTGTGGCGCGGCGTGGCGCCAGGCTCCTCGGAGGCGGCTAGACGGTCGACCGTGAAATCTCTATATTAACTGCATCGGAGTCTTGAGAACTCGGGAAAGAGGGCTGGGAGGGGGGGGGGGGGGGGGGGGAGGGTTCACGCTGGTCCGGGGTCACGTATGAGTTGTCGTCGATCACCAGGCGGCCAGAACCAGAGCTCAGACTGTCCGTGTCTCCCCCTGCGAGGCCGGGGGCGACAGCGGACGCTGGAGCTTCTGCGGCAGCCGGGATGGGCGAATACCTGGAGGACTGACGCACGGCTGCAGCGTTAATCTTTGGCGGCGTGTCGCTTTCTTTCGGTGCAGATGTTCCCGGACAGGCGGAGGATTTTGTGTCGACTGCTGGTGCCTCTGTCGCCTTGGGGATAATCAGCAGTGGGAGGGGGGAGGGGGGGGGGGGGGGGGTAGGGGTTCAGTTGTTTGGCTTGTTGCGGCTAACGCCGGAGAGCGGCTGCCGGGTGACGGCTGCAGAGGTTGATGTGTAGTCCGACATCGCGTGGCCTTGGCCGCACTGCAAGCAGGATGCCTTGCAGCCCGTCGTCTCGCGGCCAAAGACCACGCACCGTGCGCAACGCGGTGTCTTGCTTGCAGGCCCTACATGGCCCCCCTGCCCAAACCAGCTGCACGTCAGGGTGCTCACGGAAGGCGGCATGGGTGACAGCCTTTACCTTTCCCTACTGGTTCAACACTTGTACCAAGGCCTCTTCTGTAACGTAGGGCGGGAGGCGATAGACAGACGCGAAGACGACGTGGGACCCCATCGATTCCAAGAAGATCTCAATTCCACCACAAAAGAAAGCTTTATCTTGGTGCCATGCGTTGAATCGCAGCCATCGTATTGACTGCCGCCAGGGACCTGATTCCGCCATAGTAATACAGGTACGACAAGCCTCCGGGGCCAAAGACAGCTTGAATGCTGCTGGTGATATCAACCGGCCTCTCCGCAGGTACAGAAACGAGGATGCATTGCGCCTTGGTGGTGCAGACAGTGCCGACGCCATTGACGACGATGTCATGACGGGCAGTTCCAACCCCGGGAATCGCGATCAATCCCAGGAACAATCGCCACCAAACAAAATGAATCTATGCCGCGGCAGTTTTATCTTAGTCAGAAGGCGTAGAAGCCCGATACTTTTTTATGCATAAGAATTTCTCCCGCCCACAACGAGTTTTCCGCGATTGCGAAGTACCTCGTAGCTTTATATCATACTTGCCACTTTCTTCGAACCAAGAAAAAACCACGTTTACGGCAGGAATCTTACTACCACGATGTTAGTAATTTCCATAAGTTTCATTCAATCAAAGACAGAAAGAATGTAGCTATATTCTTAATGTTAGCGCGCACCGAAACGTTCAGCTTCTTGTGTGATTAAATATAGGATGTGCGAAACGGTACCCAGGTAGCACAAAGCTCTGGGCCAAACCGGCAATTGTTGGACGTTTTGGGCCTTGAGAACTCCGAATAAGCCAAAGTAGAACCGAATCTGACCTTCTTTGGCAAGACTCCCGGTATTTTGACCTTAATTCAACAAAGAAGTGCCAGAGCTAGGCCCCATTTCCTGGTAGTTCGGCTGTCGTCTGGCCTCTTTGGGCGAAAGTCGCGAAACTATTTCCAACATTAGGCTTACTGCCTGGTAGTGTGGCTACCATCCACAATGTTTGGGTTAATATCAGAAAAACGAGTGCCAAATGTGGCTTCGCTTTCTAATAATTCGGCAGTCGTCTGGCAGCTATGTATCAAAGTCCTCAAACAAGTGCCAGAGTTTGGCTTACCGGCTAGGTGTTGGGCTTCCATCTGGGATCTTTGCGCCAAATCGCGAAAGAAGTTCCCAAGTTAGGCTAAAATTCCTGATAGTTTAGCTGTCATCTGGCATTCCTGAGCCTAAATCGCCTAACAAGTGCCAGAGTTAGGCTTCCTGCGTGAATGCTTCGAGGTCATCTGGCGTCTTCTGTCCCAAATCAGCAAAGTGTCAGAGTTAAACATTTAGAAAGTGGAGGCAGATAATGGACGATACAGACAGGACAATCTTTCAACTTCAAACACATTTATTTTCGGCTTCAAGCTCAAAGCCCGTCCGCTCCGTGGGAGTATAGGAAAGGGAAATCTGGGGGAAGGAGAGGAAGCGGAGGAAGGGAGAAGTTAGGCATCAATGTCTGGTAGGACCGTTAGCATCTGTCATCTTTGGACCTCAATTCTCTAACAAAATGCAGAGTTAAGTAATGAGGGCAGGTCCGGTTGGCGCTGGATCATTTATGTTTGGAGGAAGATGACCGATGAGGTATTGGTGGTACGCGTGTGGTCTGCAACTAAATTAAATACAAATCAACTTTAATTCTGCTTGAAACATTTTATTTTACTTTTGGTGTCTCCTAATTTGTCCAGTCCAAATGTGGGTCGAATGTTTTGCCGCGGCTCGACCATACAACGGTGATTTTGCAAAGCAGATAGCACCGGATTGTTGTGCTCGCGCGTAGGTACACACGCCAACACGTGGAGGCGCCGTGAAAGTGGTTCAACGTTACCACAACTGCTGCCATCGAGTGAGCGCTGCACAAGACTGATGTGAGCACGTCTCCTCATCATAGGCCATTATTAGGCGACGTGTTGCAAGAAGTGAGTGGAGCGGTGTGCGTGTGACTGTCAAGCCCTAGCGATAACAAAAAGCAGAAGCGGCCGTGGCTCTGCGGCCGTTGCTCTGTGCAGAACGTCAACCCATCTGGAAGGCAATACCCGTGCACACTGCACAAGCTAGGTTAATGAGAAGTGCGTGATTGAACATTCAACACATTTCATTTAGCGTAGCGCATGCGGAAGGGAAGGCGACGCAAACGACAAGACTGTCGATATTGCGCAGCCGTCACTCACGCCATTATCCATGCCTTTGCTACAACTCGCTCGAATGTTTGCCAGCATCGGATAAAAATGACACTTGTGCTAATGATATTCACCTGATGACGTTGTTTGATGACGTGTGGTCTTTCACGACGATGGCTTGATCTGTTATTAGTGATGATCTTGTTTGTGGCCCGTAGATCAGCGCCCGCGGGCGACATGTGTACCGAGGCAATAAGCGCTACCCGAAACATATATTAGGACACAACGGAATAACAATTCCAAGATCAAAGGAAAGTTTCCCTCTAAAAATTTCAGAGGAAAACGAAAAATCATATTTATATATATACTTAAACGACCGGAAAGAATAAACACGAAAACGGGACGAAAACGGACGCAAAACTGACGCAAGAATTTTAGGCGTCAGATTTCGTCCCGTTTTCGTGTTTATTCTTTCCGGTTGTTTAAGTATATTTACAAACACGCCCGTTTTGAATGTCAAACATATACAGGGTGTTTCGCGAAATCTGGACAACTTCGATGTTGCGAAAACTACGCATCGCACCAAAAAAAAAAAGGCTTCTGTCGTTTTGGTCCTGGACCAGGAGCCTAGGTAGAAAAATTACTAAAGTTCGGGATTATTAAGTTGTAAATTATTTTCGCGTAAATAATTTTTTTTAATATTGAGTCTAATGGCGTGGTTTCAATTGGAATCTTGCTGAGCATCATCGAAAAACATTAAATCATTAAATTGCAGAACGATAGAAGGCACACGCGGTATTTTACGGCTTTCTGAAAAACCGCACAATTTCAACGGGTATTTAAGTTTCGGTTTACAATCGGAGAGCTTCTCGGCACCGACCGCACAGCACCCCGTGGAGAAAAGTGCAACCAAGCTCTGGTGCGATGCGCGAGGACAGCGCAGCAGAGGTAGGTTGCACTATTTCTCCATGGGGTGCGGTGCCGTTGGTTCTCTAGAAGCGCTCCGATTGCAAACCGAAACATAAAAACTCGTCGAAGTTGTGTGGTTTTTCAGAAAGCCGTAAAATGCTGCACGTACTGTACCTCCTATCATTCTGCAATTTATTGATTTAGTGTTTTTCGATGATGCTCAGCTATTTTCTAATTGAAACCATGCCCTTGAACACAATATTAAATAGTTTGATTACGCAAAAATAAGTAACAACTTAATTATACCGAACGTTAGTAATTTTCCTAAATAGGCCCCTGGCCTAGGACCAAAACGACACAAGCCTTTTTGTTTTGTGCGATGCGTAGTTTTCGCAACATCAAATTTGCCCGCCTTTCGTGAAACACCCTGTATATATTGGCCTATTTTTAGGAATAAATGATGTTATTATTTAAGAATCAGTAATTACAAGTCAAAATGTGTAGTCCGTACACCACTGGATGCATTAGAAGCTCCAAGGGTCGGCTTACACGTTGTATTCTATATTGTAGTTTTCTCAATGTTAAATAAAAGACGTAGATTAACGTTAAGATACGCGATAGCATTTCAGGAAACGGAATCGCATTTCGGCTCACTGTGTTTTACCCATCGGTGAGCGAAATATCATCTTAACGAACTATCAAATGCTTTTGGGAATCCATATTTTGCCCAAAAAGCTGACATGGGTAATGCTTAGGGTATGTTTTTTTCCGGTGTTTTGTAGCGTGAGCTACACTGGCCGAGGTTGAGCAGTTTCGCGTGGCTCCTGGAGAGCCATGCTGCGCATGCGCGAGGAACAGTGACGTCACACGGCGCACAAAAAAAATTGGGTTGTGTGTATGTTTATACAGCCTAGAACTTGGTCTGCCTTCAAGGCGCGACGAGTCTCCCAGCTGTTGATGAGCAATTTAGCCAGTTCAGTACAACCGCAAACCTGGGGTTTTAGCGTGCATCACGCAGTAGTGATAACACGAACGCGTGCCGGTACGAAACTCATCCAGATCGAAACGGGCGGGGGCGGTGGGGAATCAAACCCAGGAGGTTCCCAGCGCAAGCTTTCGCTCCACGCTCCGAGCTGAGACGCGTTAGCCCTCTCGGGCACTTCCTTCCCTCACACGGCGCACAGCTGGCACGCTGGAGCCGCCGCCGCCGCGCGCGCCTCGCCGTTCTGCGCATTCCAGAGGAGTGACGTCATAGCCGCGGCAGACGCACTGGCGCCGGAGCGTGCCCAGCTGTGCGCCTCCGTTGCGCAGTAGCCAAGTCTGACGCTGCACCGGAGTATATATATTGCGGGGCGTTTGCCTCTCTGGTATAGCCATGGAGAAGGAGAGCGAAATTGCTGCTCAGCGGCGCAGAAGAGCGGAGAAGCTTAACTCATCGGATCCCGAAGTAGTTGCCTGGCAATGAGCGGTTGAGAGTAGGAAGAACGAACAGAAGAAGGCTGAACGTGCTGCGGAGACACCGGAGCAAAGGGAGGAATGTCTAGCAAAGTGGCGTCGCCAGGAGGCTGAGCGACGTGCCCGATCGCTCACGCCACGTATATCCTGGCATAGCCGTGCTAAGCCACTGCAAATTTATTTTTTAAACACCAGTGTATTTTGGTTGAACGTCTCGTGACAACGCTAAAAAAACGTTAATAACCGAGGAAGAAAAATACGATAGGACAAGAACATTTAAAATTTCCAATTCTATTCACATATTTCATACGCTCTTCTTCTCGTGGGAGCCTCTATCCAGACGAAAAATGCCCAAGTCATTGAGCTGTGAACGCATACGCAGTGCACAATCTTTTGGCCTAGAGAGCTATTGCGCACGCCCGAACGCGCTTCACAGCCCAGTAGACGAAGTTGGTGGCACCCAGAAGGCCAGTTTTGGAATGGTCTGTAGCAGGCAAAACGAACAGATAACAATCAACGGATCTTAGTTCCCCAAGCGAAGAGGCGCGTTTTCAAGGTCAATGGTTCCGGACGACACTAATGTTGTTGGTGGTGTCTTCCAAGAACCACACCGACCTCTGAATAGGCACTGGAAGAATGCACGATCGACGAGATAACATGTTTCACAAACTTCTGCAGAGGAGGCGTTTCGAAGAAATTAGCCGTCGCTACGGCGGGAACATTCACCGACTGGAGTGTTTTGCTTTTACCCTCGCCGAATATTTCCAGCCTCCGGTGTTTTTCGGTTGTAACCACTCTTGTATTTTCGTCACCGGCGGATGTTTATCAACTCAGGATATTGAGGTTCGTCCTGAAATTCATATCTTTTTTTTCTGTGGGTGGAGGTGATTTGTTGAGTTCGAATCTTCGCATTATAAAAATATCAATCATCGAAAAGCTGAACACCGGATAATGAAGTTGCAAAAGGCCAAAGCGCCGGAAGGCAACCCTGAATTGCAACAATATTTTTTACTTCGACTTCGAAACGTATTTTTGTAAAGTAAACTGGAAGAGAGCAAGAAAGAAGGGAGAATGGAAGGGCCTGGAAGGGAACGGGAGTTCGGAAGACTAGAGCGAGGAGAATAGGCCCGTATGGAAATTTTATATCTGGGCCATATCTGGCCATATCAAACATTTAATGATTATATACGGATTATATACAGTCTTATCTGGCGTATATACAGACTTATCTGGCGTATATACAGCCTGATATGGCGTATATACAGACTTATCTGGCGTATATACAGACTTATCTGGCATATATACATCCTGACATGGCGTATATACAGCCTTATCTGGCGAATATGAAACCTTATCTGGAACGTATACAGCCTCAACTGAGGTATATATACTTCGTTATTTGTCGTATACAGCTTTATCTAGCGGCCAGTTTTCACCGGCCGCTTTTTCGTGACGCGCCGACGCGTCACGAAAAAGCGTTACGCCGACGCGTCACGAAAAAGCGTTACACCGACACGTCACGGAAAAGCGTTACGCCGACGCGTCACGAAAAAGCGTTACGCCGACGCGTCACGAAAAAGCGTTACGCCGACGCGTCACGAAAAAGCGTTACGCTGACGCGTCAAAAGCGTTACGCCAACGCGTCACGAAAAAGCGTTACGCCGACGCGTCACGAAAAAGCGTTACGCCGACACGTCACGAAAAAGCGTTACGCCGACGCGTCACGAAAAAGCGTTACGCTGACGCGTCACCAAAAAGCGTTACGCCGACGCGTCACGAAAAAGCGTTACGCCGACGCGTCACGAAAAAGCGTTACGCTGACGCGTCAAAAGCGTTACGCTGACGCGTCACGAAAAAGCGTTACGCCGACGCGTCACGAAAAAGCGTTACGCTGACGCGTCACGAAAAAGCGTTACGCCGACGCGTCACGAAAAAGCGTTACGCTGACCCGTCACCAAAAAGCTTACGCCGACGCGTCACGAAAAAGCGTTACGCCGACGCGTCACGAAAAAGCGTTACTCCGACGCGTCACGAAAAAGCGTTACGCCGACGCGTCACGAAAAAGCGTTACGCCGACGCGTCACGAAAAATCGTGACGCGTCGATCTGCTAAAACTCCCGGGAGTTTTAGCAGATCGTTTCCGCAACCCGCTAAGCACCGGTTTAGCTCTGCGTAATCCGCCGCGAGACCTTGAACTATGCAGAAAAGGCTGGTGGCGCGCATATGCTCAGTTGCGGTGCCATCTTTGCGGATACCATAGCTGAGAAGAAAAACGGTCTGCTAAAACTCGCTATCTCCAAAGCTGACCGGTAACGTCAAGCAGAGGAAACGGCGGCCGAACAATCTGGGCGTAGAAAATCAACCTCCTTTCGAGATACGCTCATGAAGGTGGTGCATATGTTGTGTTTGCTGGGACGCATAGCAAACGCCTCAACGATCGCTATTCTTTTCAAACCCTGACCTACGACGCAGATGAGGTTAGCACAAAAAAGTTCAAAGCGCGGAGGTTCTGTGTGCTTAACAGAAAACGAAGCACCCTAAACACTCCATAGCTTCGCTTAGTGAAGTGACCTACTAATCCTTGGGGTCTCGTGCTTAGTTGTTTTGAAAACAACAACACAAAAAAAAAACTCTTGAACATTTTGCTTAGACCTGAGTGACACACCCAACTCCTCTCGAAAAAAGAGTCGTAACAAATTTCTACCAATCTCTCCTATATATGTGGTCTCAATAACCCCAACGAAGCAAAATGGTCCGCTCTCTTGTGGCAACACAAACATATTTTATATTATAATTTATACATTCGTTACTTTCGCATTTCTTATTTTATCCTTTCCTCAGTCATATTTTTTCTGCGCATTATGGTTGCTATGGCGATAAGTGCGACTTCACTCTCCATTTTTAACGTTAGCTGAGAGGAGAAGCCCAGAAATTAGGGTAGGCAATGACTCAGAATATTGCGGTGCATCCCGAAATTTATGTTTTCATATATTAAGTAGATTTGTTCTGTGGAGTTAGCAAACCACCGAAGTTCTCCAGCCGTGATGTATTTGGAGGGCTGCCATGCTGTGAGGGAAAAATGTGACTTCGGTTACCGCGTCTAGTTCGAGGTCAGCGGGGCAAAGGCAGCAAAGGAGAGTGGCGAATCGCGGACGCTTACATTGTCGGTCCCGAGATACAGAACGAGGCGAGGCACGCTCGCTTTGCAGCGACGCTTTGCTTTTTTTTTTTTTTTTCAACTGTTCGTCAGCGTGAGTTGTTTCTGGTTTCAATGACTTTCGCCGGTTGTTTTTTGCAGAAATAAAGCAAAAGGACACTAAATATTGTCATTGTGAATGATATTTTACCAGCTTTTTATTTATGACAGAGAAAACTTGCATTCTGCTTTCGCGCATTGCCATTTCGAGACAACTGCAGAGCATGGGAAGATGCTTGGCATTTTCCTCGATGCTCGTAAGAGCCATCAATGCAAAGTCCTATCTTCATTTTTCGTCTGGCTCTGTAGAACCACCGAGCTCGTCCAATACCACAAACAAAGTGAAAGCGTTCACGCCTTTGCGGCAGCATCAGTTTTTCTGAAAAGGCTCCTTCAATATATTTAGAAGCCTTGTTTTTGTTATATTATTTTCAACCTCATAATAACACAACGTTTCACTTGTACAACGTCCAACAAGTGAAAAATATACGATGGCCTCCGTCGTATATTCATTACTTCCATAACATCGTGGCACCTCGTATCCTAATCTTTCCTCAAACATGTGTTTCTTTTCGCATTACGGTTGTTACGGCGTCAAGTAAAAAAAGGCGCAACTGTTATTTAATTACATGCACGAAGCAATAATCTAAAGACCGTACAATCCGTAGTTTCAGTCCACCTAAGCTTATGAGTCAACCATGTCATGTGGTGAAAAAAAAAAGTCATTGCCTCAATGATTAGTATAGAAAGTGAGTCTAACGCGGGTATCTTACAGCCGACGTACGCGCGCCTTCAATACAATATCCCAGTAAATCGCCACTGTGCCTTTTGAACACACTTTGGGGACCAACACATGTTTACGTCGCTTCCCGAAATCTGGAATCATCTTGTATACGTATATGCTGCACCACAATAAAATGCAAAACGGACTCTAAGGGCCGGTTCAGGCCTCATTCACACAGCCGGCGGCTCGCTCCGTCCCGGCGAAAGCGCCGTGGGCGCCGTGCCGAAAACGGGACGGTGCGGGGACGGAGGAGTGTTTGAACCAGCGGCGACCGAGCTACCGGCGGTGGCTATAGGAATAGATGGATGCTGGCGGCTGTGTCCCCTTATATTGGGCGGTAGCTTGTGCCACCTAGCTTAGAAATCTTTCTGCACCTTTCTAATTCCCCGTCGAACGTTTGTATCCCGTAAAACTGTATAACCGGTATAACCTATTAATTTCATGCGAAATTTCACACTTCCCTCGAGCTCTACTACCAATCTTGTAATCCCGCATCTGTGGCTGCTGTGTGGCGGCGTCGACCACCAAATATAGCGGACGATCGGCGTCGATGGGAGCAGCCAGAACTGTTTTGTTCCTTGGAGCTTGCGTTTGGGTCGCTGATAACGATTCTGCATGTTTGAAAAGATTTTATTTGTCTCCACGTTTCGAAAGAAAAACGACAAGACCCACCGCGAGCACGTTTTACATTAATCACTACTCACGCCGCATTTCGTCCCCGATGATCGATGACCACATTTTTTTTCTTCGGCTGTTCTTCCTTAAAATTGCATTTACGTCTACCGCAAAGGAACCGATGTGGTCTCACCATTTCGAGCAGCAGCTCAGCGGTAAACTCAAATCTCTGTATACCCGTTGTTCAAGAGCCGTAAACATCACAAAATGCGCCCGTCGTCCGGCTGGCATCGCTCGTTCCCGAAAACAGCTTTGTTGGCTTCGTCGTTAGGGCACAGTACGGTCAATTCCCATTGCCGCGGCCGTGTCCATGGTCACCCAACTTTTGAGAATTCGCCAAATTCAGCGAAAGTTTCCGATTTTGTGATTGGCCGTCCCTTGATGGGGCGGGGCGCCGGCGTTCCCGGTCTCTCGCCGGTGCCGGGGACGTTGGACATTTTCGTTCGGCCCATTTCGGGTCCGGCGGTCCGATTTCGGTAGGAAACCGGTCCCAACACCCTCTCCCCCGGCGGAAAGGACGGCCGGTGCTTTCGCCGGGCCGGGGGAAAAAACGGCTGTGTGAATGAGGCCTCACACAGTTCCGTTCGGTTCCGCTCGAGTACCACGCGTGCCTTTCAAGCACAGGCATGTCTATGCTCGACGCAACTGCAGAGCAACCTTTGGTCATAAGCCGGCACAAGTGGTTGCAGTCAAAGTCAAACGAAAATGTGTGAACCAGCCTTCAACCGCTCCGAACCGCGTAAGCAAAATCGAAAACAAACCAAAAACGAAGAAAATTGAAGTAGAGCGATCAATGGGGTATATCCGATAGGAATCTGTGAGCGTTAGCTCTTCCTCACCCCTCTTCGTGTCATGTAACACGAAATCATGTAACCCTACGTGATAACGTGACACGAAACACGTCACCTTACTTGAGCACGTGATACGAACGGACGTCATCTTACGTGATCACCTGACACGAACTGACGTCATCTTACGTGATCACGTTACACGAAATCACGTCGTCTCACTTGGTCACGTGACATAAAACACGTCATCTTATGCGTCACCCTAGTTATGTAATCTTACGTTATCACGTGACACGTCATCTTACGTGATTACGTAACACGTCATCTTGTGAGTCAATCTTATGCGTCGCCCAAGTTGTGTAATCTCACGTGATCACGTGACACGTCACCTCTCGTGATCACGTAACACTTCATCTTCTGAGTCAACCTCTCCCCACAGTAGCGCGCTCCGCGCTTCCTCTTCATGACGTCACGATACCTTTTCCCCACCCCACTCTCTTTGTAACGTAATGCATGGCGGCGACAACCAGGCAACGCCGGCTTTTCATCCAAAACGAGCGATCTATGTTCACAAACAGGTCATTGACGCTTCGAGTGATCCGCCGGAGGCCCGGAGTGCGGAAGAACGACAACTGTTCTGCCACTTAGATTGCGGGTGGCGAACATAAGATAACACGGTCTCGACAAAGCCCCTCTAGCTGGGTACTTCCGAAGACTGCCGATCATCTAGATCCGTCAGTGAATTTTCCCTGACTGAAACTTCTCTTCGCTAACCTGTCACGGCTTTTCAAGGTGACAGATCAATATGGAGCAATGAGGGGAGAGAAATCTCGGCGTCTACCTGGCCCAAGCAGATAGAGAGAAGTGGAGGGAAGCTCTCTTTCTTACCCGCACCTTCTTTTGTGGGTCTCGGGGAGCCTTTTTCTTTTTCTCGGCTGTGGCTTCCCAAGTAAAAAGGGAAAACGGGAGATGGGAAACCCGCAGAGGACGCTCTCTCAAGGACAAAGCAAAAATGCAACTGAGAATCTACAGAAGATGAAAACAGCGCAAGAAACGACGGACCGGATGAAGGAAGACACCGACAGAGCGCTGACTCGCAACTAAATTTTATTGAACGCAATGGTGCAATATATAAAGAGTCGAGAACAAAAAGGAAGAGAATTAGCCTAAAAACACAAACAAAAACAAAATACCGCCACTACAAGCTATACAATAGACTCACGCTAAAGCCAAGCAAATCAAGAGGCCAGAGAATTAATCTCCTTACATGACAAGGTGTCATGCGGTAAGCTGTTGAAGAAGAACCAGAGGTGGAAGAAGAGCGGCGAGGCTCGGGCTGGAGGAGCTCGCGGCAAGCAGTATTCGGCTGCGATCCGAACAAGCGACCGGTGTGCTCGGCGATGCTCCGAGCAGGCACCGGCGGGCTGAACTACAGATTTAACGAGGCCTGGATACCACTACAGCAGTTACATCTTCGACGGTGAGCTGACCAATTCCCGAAGCGACGGACTTCGAACGTGAGCTGACCAATTCCCGAAGCGACGAACTTCGACGGTGAGCGGACCAGGTCCAGAAGTGAAGATATTCGACGATTGACCAAGAACCCGAAGGCTGAGGTTAACTTCAAAACTACCGTCAACGGGACTGACTGTGAGATGAACCTCTTTATTGCAACTGTACATTTGTAATTAATTAATTAGTTGGGCTAGGCTTCTTTTAATATACTGTCTTTTGATACATCGACAGTGTGTCCCGATGCCTCATTTGGTGTTCCGACCAAACCGGAACCCTACACAAGGCCACAAATGCTTTTAGGCTGATTCTCTTTTGCTTTTGATCTTGACTGTGCATATATTGTACCGTTGCGTTCAATAAAACTTAGTGGCGCGTGAGTGCTCTGTCTGTGTCTTCCTTCTTCCGGTCCGTCGTTTTTTGCGCTCTTTCCACCTTCTGAAGTATGTACCGACTCGCCTAAGCATCAACTTCAGTGAGAATCTACTTTACGGGTACCAACTTCGAACAGCGTCTGTCACTTGGAGTACAACACACGCCGAAGCCTAATTTTACAACCTATAGTTCACGGCCCGAACAGTAGACATACAAGATGGCTGAACTCAAGACCATCGTACGGAAACTGCAGGCATATGTAAAAACATAAAAAAACGACAGTCCTTGGGCGCCAACCGACCCACAATTTAGAGGTCAAGGATATATTTCCCACTCAGACTCGAAACACAAGGGGGGCTTATTTACTATGTTTCCATGTTCTCCTAATCTGAAATCACGTTTTCAGCAGACGTTTGTGGTAATGTTTTAGTTGAAATTAGAGATGCCCAATTCAGAATTTCAGACAAAGGTGGATTCGCCTCTCAGTAAATGCGTTTTGTCCTTTTAGGTGCACTGATTTCTTCAAATTATTTTTTCTTTGTGTTTATGG
The DNA here is from genome assembly GCA_013358835.2 of Ixodes persulcatus. Taxonomy (NCBI): domain Eukaryota; kingdom Metazoa; phylum Arthropoda; class Arachnida; order Ixodida; family Ixodidae; genus Ixodes; species Ixodes persulcatus. The sequence continues at coordinate 625,801 of JABSTQ010009503.1, forward strand.
GGCAGCACGGTGGGCGGAAAAACAGATAAAGTCGAATCTCGTTAATTCGAACTCGATGAGGACCGAAAATGTGTTGGAATAATGCAGAGTTTGAATTACCGGGAGTTTGCTCCCATAGAGACGCATAGGATGGGACCTTCATGGTAGTTCGAATTATCCGCATGTTCGAATTAAGAAAGTTAGAATTAACGCGATTCAACTGTAATAAACAAAGTAAAAGTGATCCACCATTTTAGAAAATTATCGTCAGCGCATGCAGAGCCCCGCGCAGCCGCTGGTTCCTGAGTTTTGAGGATGAAAATCTACGATTGCGGGATTGAGCGAAAGAAGCCGTTGTCACCCGGAATGGGAGATAAATCCTGTTTCCTAGATGCAGTGACCTGTGAGTGACTGTTCGCCCACCGTCCTTTTTGTACACGCTGTGGATTATCTGCAGCTTATCTTTCGCCCTGAAGTTCCTACAAAGAAGCTTCTTCCTCTTCTTCCTAGTGGACCTGCCGAGTTTTCGTAACATGTCCCTCTCTTTCGCGTCGCACCCCTCGATTTTGGTTACTGTGTCTAGTCAGACCAACACGATGCTCGTAGGAGTCATAGCAAAATTCTACCAATCTCCTGTCTGCCGTCGTATAGGCTGCCGAGCTCGTCCAATAAGCCCAACAAAAAAGAAGCGTCCGCTTTCTTGCGGCAACAGAAAAATATCCGATCATATCATTTGTACATTCGTTACTTTCATAACATAACGGCACCTTGTATTTTGCCCTTTCCTCGTTCATATTTCTTTCTGCGCATTACGGTTGTTATGGCTACAAGTGCGAATGCACTCTCAAGTTTGAACGTTGGCTAAGAGCAGAACCCCAAAAAGTGGGGTGGGTGATGGCTCAGGATATCGCGGTTCGTCGCAAAATTTCTGTTTTTAGATAAATTGAGGTAATTTTGTGAGGTTTCAAACAACAGTTCCTAGCCATGACGTATATAAAAGGCTGCCAATTTGTTACAGAAAAATTGTGATTTTGGTTGCCGCTCCTAGGAGCCATAAACAAAAAGTTTTACTTTCTCTCCCATCTGGCTCTAGTAGGTCCACTGAGGTTGTCGACGACACAGTTTCGCGGCAGCGTAATTTTGTCGGAAAAGGCTCCTTCAATAGATTTAGAAGCTTTGTCTATAATATATATTATTTTAAACCTTATATGTCAGGATGCATATCGTTGAGCGTTTTGGTTTCTAATTTACGATAAGGAAAGAGGGGCATTGAAGACATACAGACAGGACAGACTGTTTTGTCTGTTTGTCTTCAATTTCTCTTGTTTTTTTATCGTAAAACGTCAGGATGTTTCACTTCTCAAAACATCCAGCCAGGGAAGAACGTACAATGGCATCCTGCGTACATTCATTCATTCCCTAACACCGTCGCACCTCGATCGTATCCTATTCTTTCCTCGAATATAGTTGTTTCTGCGCATTACGGCCGTTACGGCGCAAAGTCCTACTGCACTCTCGAATTCGAACCTAGGCTGAGATCATAAAAATACTATTTACACTGAGCAAAGTAAACGCATCGTATTGATCACAAATGTCATTCGAAACGCTTCATCTGAACACACGCAGTGCAAACCGAATGCAATAGGGTGTCAGCGTGCAAAACGCCGTCACACACAACGTGGCCATCTAGCTTCTTTTGACCCCAGCAATTATTGTTGCATAACGAAGTGCGGAAAACAGATAGCATAGATATATTCGCATACACAAATACGCGAAGAAAAGTTATCTAAAGGCTACACAATCCATAGTTTCAGCCCACCTAAGGAATCAATAGAGTCGACCATGTTATGCGTTGAGACAGATAACAGATTGGCAAAACTAATCAGACTAAAAAGGTGAGTCTAACGCGGGTATTTTATCGACCGGCGGTCGCGCGCCCCCAGAAGAATTTCCAATTAAATTTTACTGCGCCCCTTGGACACATTTTGGAGAGCAACATATACTTAGATATCTGTCCGTGGTTTTTATTCGTCGCGTAGTGCTGACCAAAATAAAATGCCAACAGGACTCTCAATTGCTCGCCGCAAAGTATGAATCAGAAAAGGCCCTAATGTACGTTCATTTGAGATACCAATCTGAACTATAGAAAGAACGTTGTAAAAAGGCGACCGACCTTTTTATCTTACTTTTCAGAAATATCATGCGACAGTTATCCTGCATCTCCCAAGCGGCAAAACTTATGCCCAGACCAGCAAGCCTTTACAACCGCCCACACACAGTTCGGGTGCGACCAGTCGATAAACAGCAAAGCCTTCGAGTAGAGTTTTAATACACACGCGACAGCCCTGGATGGCTCCACACTAATACAGACAGAGATCCAGGCATCCTACTTCCGAGCAGATACGAGCTCCATCATCTACACAACGGCACAGTATAGCGGCCGGTCCCGGCCACTGTGCGAATCATCGACGTCCATCAGTAATCACTGCTGAACATGCCGAGCGCGCGTTCCCACGAGACACCCGCGTCAGAGTGAGGCGAAAAGTTCTCCGCATGGCGACCGCGACGACACACCGGGGATCTATTTAGCGTCTCGAATAACGCGGTCCTGCGCATTTTCGCACCCCCCGATACTGGCGCCATTATCGAACCACGCGTCAACTACGTAACGATCCGCGCGCCATCTCGATTCTGAAACGGGGATAAAAGAGAGGTTCCCCGCACTCTTAAGCTGAGACTAGAATCTCCGCCTTCAGCGAGAGTTTTCTGCCCTTTCTAACACAAATATAAACACGCAGCCATGCGTAACCAAAGCTCCGCGGATGCTTGCAGGCTCGCACTGAAGGCGGAGCTTCTAGTCCAAGTTTAAAGATGAATGGAGTATAGCCCACTTGGCCACCGATCCCCCATGAATATCTCACACTCTAGGCTCATTTGGATGTCCTCTTAGAAATCTCAAAATAAATGAAGTAAACAATATTGCCATGTCTACGTGGTACATGGTAAGCGACGGATTTAATCTACAGCAAACATTTTTATACCTTCCCGAAAACGATAAAGTATTAGTGGAAGTTATTGTTTCCCAAGTTTTCCAGACGACGTAAGAAACAATGTTTTCATTTGGGTGCACAGGCAATCGTATTTTTGTAAATCTAGTTGCATTAAATCCTGGTAAAAGACAAGGTTATTGGTATAAGTGCAATTTACTTATGGCGATAACGAAAAAACCCGAAAAGGCAATCGTTCTAACATATTATCTTTGTGTCTGGACGAATACCCCACGAAAAAAACGCATGGTCTGCTAGAAACTGATTGTTATAAGCGGTACATCGTTATATGTGGCATCGTTATAAGTGGATTGCAATGTATTATTTTTTTTCTTTATTTGTTTTGCGGATTTCATTTATCCGCAGAGGGTGCAGAGATAAAGGCATGATGCCTGACAACGCCTCTGCCCCCTGCAGTTCATACAGCGGAAATAACATTTCAAACAAGTCACAGTGAGAATAAATAACAATACAGCCATCGTCATAAAAACAAATCGAAACAATCATTTTAGAAATATTTGAAAAACACATGAAATATAATGACGCAACTCAAACAACTACACAAGCGGCACAGCTTGAACAATGTGGGGCAATATGCTTTTCATAACTCAGAAGTACAATAAAATTAAAAATAAAGATAAAAATAGACACCACTTTTTACATATCTACTAAAAATTTATAAACAAGGATTTATAAAGCAAAGCGGAAACAAGCTAAATCAAACCCAAAAATGAGGCTACAAAAGTTTTGTATACGTAACGTTTCATTGAAAATAAATATAAATATATATACATGCCATTAAGTAAATGAAAATGCGATATCACTGCAAACCAGAGCTCCTCTGCAGTCTTTTTAGAACTTTGGAAAAGGGGAACTGAAATTAACGTCAATACCGGGGGAATTTAATAATTTAGTACTCATGTACGATAAACTTTGCCTGCCATAATTCGTTCGTATGCTTGGGATTCTACGTTTCGGGTCTCGTAATGTGTAGGCACTAGAAGGAGGTGTCTGTGTCAAATATAGGTTGTTTTTGTAGATCCATTGAAATAATTTAATGTGATATATCTAGTCTGCCTTCAATATATTATATTTAACAAAAAGTGGTTGAGTGCTCAAATTTCTGATATTACCTCTGTAATTTTCGCAGATACGAAGAATTTTTTTCTGAAGTATGATTAGTTTGTTGTAGTTAGATGCAGTGGTCGTACCCCAAACCAACATACCATAACTGATCTTAGAATAAAAGAGAGAATAATACAATGTCATTTTAAGCCAAGTGGGTATCAAATTTTACATTTTATATATAATACCCATAACTCGAGACAACTCTGTCTTCAGTCTATTTATATGGGTGGACCATGTGAGGTCTTCGCTAAACCAGACGCCCAAGAACTTTTGGTCTGCAACTTGTTCTATAACAGTGTTTTCAAATATAATGTTAATAGAACTGTTGTCTCGCTTACTAACAGGTTTGAAGATTATGTATTTTGTCTTACTTGTGTTTAGCTTCAATCTATTTACTCGTAACCAATTTGATAAATTAATGAGGTAGGCATTGCAAATATTTTCTAAGTAATCTTTAGTCACACCAGTAAAAAAGGCATTTGTGTCATCCGCATACATTACTAGGTCGGGTGAGCCTGGTATTATCGTTATGTCATTAACGTAAACTAGAAATAATAAAGGACCGAGAATGGAGCCTTGAGGAACACCGTGCTGTATTCTCAATTTACTAGATGCTATATTGTTAATAGAGACGTACTGCTGACGATTTTCCAGATAAGTTTCTATTAGTTTTAGCGCTATTCCTCTTATACCGTATTTTTCAAGTTTTTTTAGTAGGATGTCATGTTGAACAGTATCGAAGGCTTTTTTAAAATCTAAAGACAAACCAAGCGTGAGCTGTTTGTTTTCGATGTTTTCTACAATTTTGTCCTTAATGTGTAGGAGTGCTTGCTCGGTTGATTTATGTTTCTGAAAGCCATATTGCTCTTTCGTTATTATGTCATACTTCAGAAAAAAGCTAGTTAATCTATCATTGATCACGCGTTCATAAATGTTTGAGAATATTGGCAAAAGAGAAATTGGTCTGTAGTTATGAATATCTGTTGCTCCACCTCCTTTGTATACAGAAATAACGTTTGCTAATTTTAGTTCGTCAGGAAAGTCACCACTTATAAGCATCTTGTTTATAACGTCGGATAGTAATGAACTCAGCAGAGCTGCTATATGTTTAATCGGCAGTGCCTTTATTCCGTCATCACCGGCGGCAACATTATTTTTCAAGCTGTCAATAATTTTGTTAACTTCCCTCGGCGTTGTCGGGGCTAGCATTATAGATGCAGACGGATTAGCGGTAGTTGTGTATTCAGCCGTGTCGTCATGTTTCTCAGCGTACTTGCCGATATTAACAAAGTGCTAATTTATTTTGTAGGCAAGTGCTTTACCAGAGACACTTTGATTATATATTAGGATATGTTCCACGTGGTCGTTTGCTTGCTTTCTATTAGTGATATTGTTTACTGTGTCCCATATTTTTCTATGGTCATCGTGATTGCGCTCAAATTGATTTTGATAATATTCGCACTTCGCCTTTTTTAGGTCTGAGTTCAATTTATTTCTTATCTTTTTAAACTCAGTGAGCATGCTTAGGTCACGATGCTCGATAAAAGCGTAAAACTTCGTAGCTTTATCTTTTATTCTTTTCAACAGGTCAGCAGTCACCCACGGTTTTCTTATCTTTTTATTTCTTACTTTTGTTTCCTTCAGAGGGAAAGCTGTATCATAACAGTTTTTAAATTTTACTAAAATGTTTTTTATAAGCTACTGTAGCGTGGCTTTCAGTGTAAACATCATCCCAGGTTTCCTGTTCTATAAAGGAACTAAAGTTGCTTAGGGTCTCTTCGTTTATTGTACGATGCCAAAATGTTTTTGAGTCTTTTACACGAGCCATTTTAGGAGTAGATGCCAAGCAAAAAATCGGAAGATGATCGCTTATGTCTTGTACTAAAACCCCAGCTATAACATTATTTTTATTTAAGTTTGTGATGCAGACATCAAGAGAGGTGGCAGTATTTAAGGTCACCCTAGTTGACAAAGATACGTTCAACCACTGGTCATATTGAATTTTCAATCTGCTATTTCTGGGTGTTTAAACTCGCTTGCTGGATTAAAAGTGCTTCCCCTCAACAGGACTACGACGAGAAGCCGGATATTACTTTAGGAATATAACATCGTGTTATTAAAGCATGAAATTATTCTTCACGCTGCCCCTAATCCAAAATTTTGTCAGTCCGTCCGTTTGTCCACGCATTTCATGCTAAAGTTTGCGTGGAAATGGATTTCACGTGACCTATACATGAATTTCGTGTCCCCGCTAAGTTTAGCGGAAAATTTCATGTCGCGTGACCGATGGACCAATTCAGTTTACCCTATATATTAAAAAAAAAAAAAACTTATGTCACATACTCTATACCAATTTTTGTTGTCTGTGCATTGACAGGAGTAGTCTTGACTTGCACACTATTTGTCTGCGGAAAAAAGAATGTTTAAGCTTTATAAATATGTTAAAATATTTTCAATTAGGCAACTCTTTTGTGAACCTACACGTGACCATGCGGGTTCTCTTCGAGTGCTGGAAGAAATTAGAGATTAAAGACTTTTTATTTTCGGTATATTTCAATTAATACATCGAGCGTTGATCAAAAGAAGGACATATATGATTTTTCAAAAGCTGATCTTACTGCAATAGTGGCATCATTGTCTGAATTCTTGGTTAATTATGAAAGCAATTGTGGGGCTCACTCCTTCATAGAAAACTGAACATCTACAAAAAAAAAGTAATTTCTGAGCTCGAAAAATTTATTTTTAAGCTCGAAAACATTATTTCTAAGTTGGTCATCACCCCGAGTGCGGGCTGTCAAGGGTCTTCAGGAGGCGTGAAGCGTGTCATCTCAAAAGAAAGGACTATTCAGAAGAGCCAAATATACTGAAACTGAGCGTGACTGGCAATTGTGCGACGACTGTGCGCGATTGCGCAAGATTAATGACATTAGGAAAGCAAAGCAGCGCCTTTTTAATTATTATTTGTCCGACGTATTAAAAACTAATCTCAAGAAGTTCTGACAAGTTGTTAATCCTAAAGAAAGAGCATTACTTCCTCAAATACAGAAAAATGACGTAAAGTTGTCTGTTTCTGAGTTAGCTCTTTCACTTAACGCATTTTGCTTTTCTAAAGTGTTTACTAACGATCTTCCTTTGTCCGAGAAGCATATTGTCTACATACCCGTGAATACAGAAATGAATGATATAATTATTACTGTCGACAGAGTTATCAGTGCCATTGACCGTTTACCGGTTAAATCAAGCCAGGGCCCGACGGGCTGTGTTTAAAGCTACTCAAATTACCAAAAAATTACGGTTTCTTTTAGTTTCCAGCTTATTCGAGCAATTCCTTGATACCGGTAGTATTGCGACGATTTTGAAGTCGGTAAACATAATTCCAGTTCATGAGTTTGTTAATCGCTAGAGTATTAAATGATAGACATACTTCACTGATATCTGTCGCTTGGAAAACTTTGTTACACATAATTAATTCATCTATATTGAAAGCCACTGTTTTCAATTATATACTTGTTTCTAACGAGCATGGTTGTCAACGTTGCCTTTTATGTAAATCCCAACTTTTTGAACTAGTAACTGATTTGCATGCCATCATCCACTCCTCCTCACAAACTGACGCCGTTTTTATTAATTTTTTAAAAGCATTTGGTCGTGTCCTCACAGTCGTCTTATTGAAAAATCGTAGTGTCTAAAACTCAGCAAAACGGAAATTGCATGTATTTCAGAGTTTCTGAACAATAGAAAACAATCAGTTATTGTAGACGTAATACGCTCAGACCCCATAAACGTTAAATCAGGAGTTCCCCAATGATCAGTTATTGGCCCGCTTTTGTTTTTAGTGCATATAAACAACCTATCAAAATACTTTTCATTTAAAATTCGGGTATTCACTATTCACAGACGCCTTTGTGGTCTATGTAAAAATATATTATCTTGATTCTTTTGCTGTTCAAAAAAGCTTGGACAGCATTCTTTCGTATAACGTGCAGGGCAGACGCAAACAAAGTTAGACAAAACAAAAACTATCACATTTAATAGCCGTATTTTAACGCTTCATTAGGATTGCAAGTGTGTAGATTCAAACATTAAACAAATTAATCTAATATAAATACTATGTAGTTCAATTAACTCGAAACCTATCCTAGAATACCCGTATAGAGTACATCAGTAAGAGTGCTAATGAAACATTAGGCTTCTTAAGAAAGCATATGTGTATGGCAACGGTAGAAACTAAACTTATTGCGTTCGCTACTCTCATTAGGTCTAAGTTAGAATATGCATCAGCCGTTTGGACTCCTCATCAAAATATTTAATTGATAGTCTTGAATCTATTGAAAAGAGGGCAATTTGTAAGTGTTGCACAGCTTAAAAATATCATCGTTTATTTCCCTGAGTCATAGGGAATGTGTCGTGAGGTTGTCCTTTTCTGAAAAAAGTAATGGTTCATCTAAATTTCGTCAATATTACGCCCCACGACCTGCAAGCATTTTCCCCTGTCTTGATCACCCTAACAAAGTTTATATTCCTTTCGCCAAGACTAACTTGTTTCAATTTTCCCCCATTGTTCTGGCAACGACTGAATGAAATGAGTTGGCGAGTGAAACAGCTCTGACCAGAAATCATGATCACTTCATGTCACTGCTGCGTAACTCACGATAACCAACCTCTTGTAAGCAGGTTTATCGGAGACTTGACAGCAGCCATTTTGATTATTTTGCACATCCTTCCAGTGTGTGTGCGTTGGTGTTCGTGACAAACTATTATGAATTTGTCGTGCAATTATTGACTTGAGATTATATCTGTGTGTGTGTGTGTGTGTGTCTGTGTTTGTCTGTACTGGTGTCTGCCTGTTTTTTCAGTTTTTCCGCTAAATTTCGCTGGAAAATTGATCTTACGTGCCTATAAACCAATGCGTTCCCTGTTACATTTGGCGGGAAAATGGATGTCACGTGACCTATACACCAATTCAGTTTCTCCGCTAAATTTGGCGGACAAATTGATGTCACGTGACCTGACTTTACGTGACCCAAACTTCTATTCCGTTTGCCCGCTAAATTTGGTGGAAATTTATGTCACGTAACCTGACACCGCGTAAACTATACACTAATATAGTTTTCCCGTTAAGTTTAGTGGGGAAATTAAAATGCAAAGTCCCATAATGCATTTCAGGCATTATAGGACTTTCAAGGTGAGATTCGCTGCCAATTTGTTTAGTTTTGTTTATGAATATCTAGAGTTAGCACGATTGTAAAACTTTAGCAAGTTGTTCCTACATTTTTTCCATAAATGCATGAAAACATTTTGCTATTAAATGTTTGATATAATATTAGTTATCGGCCATTGGGCTCTCTTGATCTGTCACTGGTTTTACAAAGAAAAGCACGTACCTCGAAACCTGGACGAATGTTTCAGTTCAGTCTTGCGATGGTCGAAACTTCTTGTGGTGTTCTAGACATCTCACTGGGGTACCTCAATAAGAAGTTAAAGTATCGAAACTCTTTCATACATCAGAACTAATTGGGCGAGAAATCTTAGGCAGATGCGATTTCGAAATATAGAATCCACGGTATTGGCTTGACGTATTTTAAAGAGCTCACGCTGCACTGATCAATAGTTTTGATGCCTGTAGCGGCATAGTGCTAGACATGAGTGCTATCTTTTGAACACCTGAAGTGCAAACAAGGGGAAGATGTATCTGTACCTGTCTTGTATATATACGGGCTGACAAGCTAAGATATCGTTCCTTTATGCCCATAATATGATACAAATCACACATGTCACCTGTATGAATATTTACTTTTGTTCTTCAACAAGGAAGAGACACACTCATCTTATCGCACTCCCTAAAGTAGTTCACGGACATTTACCATCAAAGGAATAAAATAATTTCAGTGAGCTACCGCCCATTAGCCGCATGAACATGCTTGAAATATGGTTTCGTGCTGTCGACGGAAGTTTCGCAAGTTTTTACGTCCTTAAGTTGATCCAAACAGCAATAACATATAATATTCACAAAGCTCGGGCTTCCACTTTTATGTAATGTTTAGACGTAGCTGTTTGTTTCAAAGCGTGCATATTCAGAACGTGCAACGAAATATGTCACAATAGCGTACGGTAATTCTATTTGCCATAACCAACGAAATGGAAACACCTTGCCCTGCAGTAGAAGGTAAAAGTCTCACAAAAGCAAAATTTACGAATTTTAATACACTGCTTTCGGTACGTGTGCCAGTTTTGTTTTACATAAACAAGAATACAAATTAATTTTACAGCATTCTGATTAAAACTGGATAAAAACTGTTTTTATTTTATTGAGATAAATATTTAAAAAAAACATCAAACGTAGCTTTGTTGGGATAACACTTCTGTTCTTGGAGATTCTACGATGTACCAAGAAAGTCAGAGGTTCATCAGCGGATTTGGAAACAAATGAGTAAATATTGCGACGTTCTTTTTCCTTTGTTCCTTCAAAATTATTGTTAATAAGGTGATAATTGCGTTCTTGGTATACTCAGTGATATATTGAAAGTGTGCACACCCTTTTTAGAAAATCTAATTTTCATTGTTTTTAAGGAATATTGGTGAAAATTACTTTTTAAGCACACAAACAAAATTTGCAAGAAGGCTTCGTTCTCGTTTTTAATATAATACGGATTGTGCGCTGTAAATTATCACGCTCAGATATTGGGGAGCAAAATGCAAAGCACTCGGAGAAATGGGTTTTTCATAACCTAATTATGTAACAAACCAGTGACGACAATAGCTTGCCTTAGAATTTCGAAGAACACAGATAGTGTGTTAGCAAAGCTACTTTTGAGTATAAATTTATAAATTTATATTAATACGTTTAGAACCGTTTTCTAACTGTTGAAAGTAACCGCCTTGGGACCGAGACCTTATGAAAACAGAGAGGAGCCCTGATGATTGTAGATTATTCGCGTCTCCAGCTCATTGCTCGCCCTCCCGCGGCGAAAACGGGGAGCGCTGTAGTAAGGGTCCCACGATTATCCTGTCCAGCGGGCACGGCAGAACTCCGCGCAATTATGGCTCGCGAAATGTCATTGCCGAACGCAGACAACACTCTTCACTGTCCCAACGTAGTGTTGCAGCCGGTATGGGATTGTACCTTACTAGAGAGTTTTAGTATTGCGTATAGAATCAAACGAAAGCGTTGTGCGTTTGCGTTAGAGTTGCGTGCCCCACGCTGTGCGTGCACCTTATCGCCATGCGCCAATCCAAGACCGCAATTTCGGGTTTCGCGCACGCGCTAACGCAAACAGACAGCGCTTGTGTTTGCTCGTATGCGCAATACTAAAACTCACAACTGTTTCACCGGCTTGCAACGCCAGCGCAACGTGCTGCAGTGAGCAGAAGGTAGGCGTTCCTTCGAACTGGAAGGGCTGAGATTGGCGAAACGACGGAGCGTAAAAATGATGGAACTGAATGGTATGAAAAAATTAATAATCAAGAAAAAACAATTCTTTTATTTTTTATTTTGGGGCATTTGGTGTGGAAGGATTTTTGTGGCGACTTTGTAACTCTTGACGATTGTCAAAAGTCGCGACTTTGATAGCAAAATATGCTTTACCCACCATTAATGTAAGTTTACAGTGATGTCTCACATAAGCGAGAATGTTTTGATTGATTTTAGACTATTTTTATTTTATAACATGGCAATTAAAAATGCTGCATTTGGTACCAGTGATGATAATTAGCACACTTTTGATTGTCATACTTGTTTGCGCATTTTAAATTAGATCATACGCAAAAAAATTATATTAGAGTAAAAAATTGCGCATTAAAATATCTGAATTTTAATATTATTATTATTAATACAAATCACGGCAATGTATGCCCCCAATTAACGCCACGATCACAAAAGTACGCCATTTAGCCATAAGTCTTTCCAGAAAAATAATTTTTTTTTTAGCATACTAACACTCTGACATCTTTATCAAGATAGACAAACAGTCAAACACTGGATGCGATATAAAGTCCTATGCGTCACGCGTTGCTATATAAAAAAAAAAAAAAAAAACACTTCACAGCTGTCTGACTCGGATTCCGTCTTAGGTTGTTGTAGTGAGAATAGCGTTTATTACTTTATACGTTTTGTGGACTTATTGTAAAAATCGGATTTATTCTGTTATTCTTCTGTTGGGAAAAATGTTAACGCAAATAATCATCTAAATACCCAAAACCCACTAAAAGGGTCCGCAGTTCATTATTTCACATGACAATTATCTGAGCGAGAAAAGGCAGCGAGAACGCACAAATATCAGCACTGGTTTTTTCAACAAATACAATATTCCATGTTACCGTTCAAGGTGTATGGAAGACCATGTCTTTAAAGGGACACTAAAATCTCCAACATATTTTGAAGTGCCTGAATTGAACATATTTGTCACAAAAAAATAAAGGTTCCGCGAACAACTTCTTTAACTAAATAATTACGATGTGAGACACATCTTGAGTTATGGAAGAATTCAAAATTAAGTACCTATACCGAGAAATTAAATCCAAAATAGAGGTTAGTTTCGGTTTCGCTCCAGAACTAAAACGTGCCTCCTAGAGTAAGTATTACGCTAAACACCGTTTTTGTTTTCAGGATAAAGAGGTGACGTGCGCTCACAACACCCCAGCTTTCTCGTATTACCAGAAATAACTTGTGTCGCTCAGTGATGCCAGCACAGTATATAGGCTCCGCAGCGGCACGCATCTCCGACCCTCACTTTAACCTCCATTTTGGAAAACGAGTGGTGCCACCTAGAGCCAGTTGGAGTCGCGAATAGGGACATTTAGCAAACCGTTATCGAGTTCCGCGTACCGCCCTACCGCAGCCTTTGAAGCATGCTTTTAAGCACACGCCTCTGTGATACGTGACCGCGTGGCTACGCTTAAGAGCATGCTTCAAAGGCTCCGGTAGCGCGGCACCAAAGAACACAGTAACAGTTTGCTTAAAGTCCCTATTGTCGGACTGTTGACAACAAAATAGTTACAGCATTGCGTTTTTAGTCAGTAGCCCGCAAGATTCTAATTATTAATTAGTTCTTCTCGCGGAATTTTTGAGTTGTATTGCTCTGACCTCGATATTCGTAACACGTATATTTCATGGGGTAAGCGTATTTTTGTGACTAAAAGTTTAAACGAATATAGCGTATCACATAATCATCAAGAATATTAATTATGAAAGTTTATGCTCAACAATAATTTCTGCAGAGTATACAATATGCGTATGCCATGCGTTTTGTTCCCCTGGTAAACCAATCACACAAAGAAAAAACGACACAGGATCAAGGTGCACTTAAGGAGTGGGATTTAGTTGGTGTGCGCTTTCTCCCACCCACTGCGCCAATTACGCGCAGTAAATGCGTCCTGATCCTGCGTATTTCTCTGTATGTCATTGGTTTAGCAGCGGTAGCGAATCCACAAAGGCAACGAGCGTCAGGACGATTCACCCTTGGCGCTGATTCATAGGCTCAATTTGGTCGTAGCGTCCGCTGCGGTTGACCTTTAAGTTAAACGTAGTATTGTGTTATTCCGTAAATGGTGATATTTTCCGCCTTCGGGACATTTAGAGCATGGACGGGAAGAAAACAAAACTGTCCTATTCACAAATACCCATACTACCGCTAATACTTTTCTCTTCGCATCTTTTCTCTTTCGGTACTCAATCCAAAAATCCGCCAGGGCGGTTTGCCGTGTTCTGTTATTTTAGTTCGGACACTAGACAAGCTTACTGTGTCCTCGTGGGGACACCAGACCAGCCTAGTGTGTACTGGCGGGAAAATCAATACAGCCAAGTGTCATGGTTTGCATATCAAACCAGCCTAGTGTGTTTCTAGTTTATTCTGATAAAAACAGCAGACGTGTGTAGTGAACTCTGGTATGCACATCAGGACACACTAGGCTAGTGAGGTCTACCCACCAGACTACATCCAACAAACATAGTCTGTGCAATGAACACGTCGAGAAGTACGTGAGTGTTTTCATCTCAAATCAAGCACGGTTTTTGAGTCTAAATTTTAATTTTGACCAAATAAATGCACATTTTGGGAGCATCTTTAAAGTAAGAAAAAAACGCAAAAGGAAAGCTTCATCGCTTTTTTTTTTCTTTCAAGTAATTGATCATTGAAGTGGTTGAGGCGAAAACGAACGTTTTTCACCCTGTGGGGTGTCGCATGTTTTATTCCTCGCTATTTTGTCACTTCCAAAAACTGCTGCACTAGGTCTATTTGGTTTTGCTCGAAATAGGTTTTATTATTCACAATGATTTTATTATTCACAATGAATTGAAGTGTTTTTGTTTTATATTTTGAAATAAATAAATTCCAAACTGTGCCCTCTGATGATATTTGGCAGACTTCAACAAATTCTTACGGTGACCTGTTTAAGATATTTTAACAATACCCTAGATATATAGGGCTCTACAGCAGCTAACTGAATACACAAAGTATTTTAAAAAATGTTTTTTGTTTTGTTTTTTGTGCAGAACATGCTAGTTGTTGCATTTGAGTGAATTTATTTGACATCGAAATTATATAATACGTGCATGAGTTGGACAAGTATACATTAGGACACTCTAGACTGGGATCACATTGCGACGTATTAAACCGGGTCAAGTCAGACCGGGTCACGCATGGATAAGCCAGAATATCAGACCCACCTCTGAATTTGCGCTCTGGGGGCCGATTTTCGTGGAGGTCAAAGCGATAGCATTGTCGGCCGCTGATGCGTCTTAGTGCAACACCTTTCGCGTGATCATCCAATGAGCTACCTTAGACCCGTTCGCGAGTTCAAAATCGAGCTAACTTTTGGAAAGAACTTACCAACTTCCAAATGGCGAGAAAGTCTCACGGCCTCTGACGACCTTGTCTTTACTACTCCTTTATCCACCGGACGAGGTCAGCTTGTGCAGAACAATTCTAGATATTCAAACGAAGCGGGATTTGTGAATGCGGAGCGAAGTGCCTCTGCTTCTTTTGCAGGGGTTGTGCTGACGTTAAAACGCCGGGTTCCGATTGGCTCTGATTGAAGGATAGTGGGTTGACATCAAGGCATCCTGCTTTAAGGTCTACTCACTTACCGTTCAATCAGAACCAATCAAAGCTCGGCGTTCTGACGTCATTACAACCCCTGCAAAAGAAGCAGACGAACTTCTGTTCCGCATAGCTTACAGACCGTCCATTTTTTTCAGCTTTGTTAGCAGACGACGTATGGTGTTTTCTTGCTTTATTTCCGTCTGCGAATGGCACTCCACAGCAGACTAACGGCTTTCTTCACTCTCGAAAGCAGAAGAAGCGCCTGCAGGCTTTATATTTGCGCGCTATGCGGTAAGGAAATTAGACCTCAGTCTCGAGGTTACCAAAATCTGACCCCTGGTGTACATGTAAAATGAACCAGACCCGGTCAGGCCAGAAGATACCAGGACACCAAAACCAGCTGCTAAATGTCCGCTATGGTGTATACACTAAACACACCAGGCCCGGTCTGGTGGATTTTTAAATGCAACACAGTTTCTTCCGGGAGCCCTCGAGGGATAATTCTGCTCAGTGACAGGAAACGAACATCCACGTGAAGGAGAGAGTGGTAGGTGAGTAAATTCACATGTCAGAATAAAATATCAAATATCCCCAAGGGGAATCAAACCTTGGTTCCTAAGATTGTGAGCCCGACCTAAACAACTGCGCCAACTAGGAGGCTTGCAAAGGGGTTGGTATTAAATGTGAAAACAATCTGTTGACCATCCGACACTGGAGAACGTGCAAGAGAAGCCAGCGGGTTGACATCTGCTCCCAATGCACGAGTGCTCCTACAGCCAAGACGAAATCGAACTCGAGGAGCTCGTGCTTGTGTTCGAAATCATGTAGGATTACAGGACGTAGGATGCAACATTCAAGAGGGGTCATAGTGCATAGTACCGATACCAAATACTCAAAACACAGTGCACGAGCCAACGGGGATATGTCGGGGGGAAGGGGAAATCTTGGACTCCAGTTTTAGTAGAGAGAAATCTTGAGTAATGGTGTTTAACGACGGAAAAGGGGTACCCCTATTATTACAGGAAATGGTTAGAGACCAGTTATAAAATGACAAACCTTTGGAGGTATTGTTTTATGAGTAACGAGCCTATCTAGTCTAGAGGGAAATAAAGTAAATATGACTAGAAACGAGAAAATAACTTCACGTATCAGGGAATTCAAGTCATTGAAATTATAACAGACATCAAATGGTTGGTGTATATAAAAAAAGGGTTGATCCTTGAAATAGTTTTGCGCAATAAAGTACTGTTCATCAGGTTGGAGGTTTAGTCGAGATTGAAATTTTGATTTGAGAGCGTTGGCAAATTGGCGCTGGGAGCGCATGAGCACACACAAGGTAAAGGGGTTACAGGACGATACGGGCCAGTCGTCCATTGAAAGCAAAGGGGCAATTATTAAACCGACATTTGAGCAAAGGCTAAACTAAAACGAGTAAACACGGTAGACACGGAAAGTATACAAGCAACTATACATACAAGCATTTCAACACGAATTAAACGAACCATACAAGAAACCTGATATTTAAATACCTACATAGTCCCTACATTTAAATACATATATTGGCACGAAGATTGTACCGTAGCAAGAACTTCCACATCTTTGGGTTTCTTCGCTGAATCATTCGTAACTTTCCACAGGTTAATCTGGAACTATTATATAAGGCAAGCGTGATGCCTATATTAGGATATGCCTGCACTGGATGGGACCCCTCAAATAGTCTAGATGAAAAATAAATTAGACCAAGTTCAAAATCTAGCCGCTAGGTAAGTTATAGGAACATTTTTAAAATATCGAGAGTTTAGTGCAACGCGCTCGAGACAAATTTTGAAATGAAATACACGAAAATGCCCCCGAGCAAGGCTCCGTTTAAATTTTTCCACAGTATATTTTGCTCACAGACTTTCATCCCACATGAAACGTACCTGTTTCATCCATGTTACCTATCGGCGTGTGTGAATCATATTCATAAAGTGCATGAATATACGTGGAAGACTGCGGTTCTTAAGAGTTCATTCTTTCCAAAAAACAGTGTGCCAGTGGAACCATTCCCCTTCTACCCTCACCTCAGTGTTATCGAACGATGTCTGTTATACTGCTTAAAGAACTGTAGGCTTATTTGATTGGTACGATTGCGTTAAATATAAATCCCCGACAGAAGATTTATTAATACATTAGAGATTATAATTATATTTATGAATAGGTGCTGCAGACCTTGTTGTACACATAAGGATAGGGTTTCGTGTATCGTATATTTGTTTTAAATGCCGCGAACTGTGATGGGGCGCGTTCAGCGATGCAAAATATGAAAGGTGTTTTGGATGTCGCGAGATGTTCATTTACTTTCTGTCTGTTCATTTGTTTGATTTTTGTGTTTGTGTGTATCCTCCACTATAATGCCGAATGGCTCTGTGGGTACTGAATAAATATTAAATCAAAATGGGGCTGATTGATAACGCAATAAATGCAAATGTGCAAGCAAATGTGCAAATGCAGCAAGGTGACGGGTGCGCGACCGAAAAAAATCCGCCTGGTCCTGGAATCGAACCAAGGGCCTCTCCGTTTCCAGTAGAGCGCTGAACCAACTGAGCTAACCAGGAGGTACAAGTCAGTAGAGCAAACGCGTTTTATCACCTGCCCTTCAGTCTAACACCTACAATAGTGAACGACTTGCATTTTTAAGGTTATAATTGATAATGCAATTAAATGCAAAGGTGCAAGCGAGCTGGCCAGGAATGACGAAATAATTTTTTCTGTGAAAATTGAGTTAAAAGAGTGGAACGGTAAAGGCGGGAGGAAAGAAGGCAAAATGAATCCTGCGTTAGCTATGTCCAAGTCACAAGAACAGGACACATGAAAGGAACGGGTGTTAGATAATCCACTGGGGAACTCTTTATGGTATGAGGCGAGAGCGTGAGTGTAAAGGACAATGACATATAGGGCAGAATTGAAGTAGACATGTATATGCCATGTGCCATGGAAAACCGAGAGGCTAGTGCTTGTGATTTTAAGTGTACAGGAGTTGGTATTGCCCTCCATAAAGGAATAACGGATTTGTAGAGAGCGCTGGGTTTTGCTGGTGAAAATGCATAAACATAGATTTTTTTTTTTTTTTGTAGCGTTCGCTACACTGGCGGAGCTTGAGCAGTTTCGCGTGTACCTCATAATGAGCCGTGCTCATTATGAGGGCCACGCGAAGCCGCCGCCGCGCGCTCCGCCACCGCCACGCCCGCCTCGCCGGTCTGCGCATTCCAGAGGAGTGACGTCATAGCCGCGGCAGACGCACTGGCGCCGCCCGTGCCCAGCTGTGCGCCTCCGTTGCGCAGTAGCCAAGTCTGACGCTGAACCGGAGCCGCTTGATAGCGCCTCTCATTTTGTGCGGATAAGCTCACGCTACGTATATCCTGGCATAGCCGAGCTAAGCCACCGAACTTTTTTTATCAAAACCACAAAACATTAGGCTATAAGATTGGTGGAGAAGGTCTAGGGAAGCGTGATACTGCACAAAATTGATGAAGTTGGTGATTTGATAAGAGGGGTATTTAAAAAAAAAGACAATTAAAGGGGAGTGGTGTAAATATTTCTAGGCTAGATGGCGCAAGCTACAGCTCAATATATAGAGTAAAGTCAAAACCATTCATCCATTCATCCATCCTTTGATAGAAGACATACTTTTGCTGGAAGTTTTCTTGTGGTCTCCATAATGCCTCGAAAAGAAATGGTCGCCTTCACAACACCTCGCAAGAGAACCTGCGTTATGCCAATTACAGAGAAACAAGGTGGGCTCGTTCGGCCACAGCAAAGGAATAAGGAAGGCAACGAAGCTCGACGCATTTATGTAAGCGGAGTATGGCCTTAATAGGAAAAAAAGAAACGCCGAAATGCTGTCGCATTTAACTTAGTCTGCAGCCAACCACGGCAGAAACAGCTCCATTTCTTGACTGGGTATCTGGCACATTCCTAAATCGTAAAACGTACACATTAAGAAAACAAGTAAAGGCAAAATATTTTTTTTCTATACAAGAAACCTTCAAACGAAGTTGTGGCGATCTTAACTACGGTATGTATAAACTTTATGCGGGGAAAGGCACGGCCTAAAGACTGTGCACATCATTTGACACTCCACCCGACAAACATCTTTATTTGCGCCAATGATCATTCACGAGTGGTATGCTTCTATTATATCCTTCCGTACCACGGGAACAAATATTCCGTAATATTTCTAACATTTTATATTATGATTGGTATATTTAATGAATACAATTCGTATGCAGTCAGTTTTAAAAGTGTCGGTATTTCTATTTCAGTGGAAATTGATGTATTCAATACCATTATTCACTGAGAACTCTACAATTACATACAGTGCATTCCGGCATACATATAGCACCGTTGCACAAGTCTCACTCCCCTATAGAAGATCATTTTCATAAAAAGTGTGTGAGTCGCACTTAATAAGTTGCGCCCCTATTCTTGAACGGTCGGCGCAACAAAACTACGCAATAAACCCGCATATGTGTATTAGCATCATAAAGGCAAGAAGTGGCCGGTGTCATTTTCTCGCCAAGGATTCGACCAAAAACTTAATGGACCTTTAAAGTTTCCACGTTAAAGTCCATATTTATATAAAACAAAATGCATTTAAATTGCACCGTAGCGTACCACGCACAAGCGGTAAATAAAAAAAAAAAAACGCGACCTATACACTGTAACAGAGGGCATTTCTAAGACTACTACCTTTTTTTTTAAAAGTGCATTATTCCCCGCGTTGAATAACGCGCTTCAATAATAGGTAAATTAACATTTAATTAAAAGTGGAATTGTAATGCGCAGTAGGCGGTGGTTACCGCGTTCCGAACCGCCGCTAATGATTCCAGGAGAGGAAACACTTTTAGTCACTTGGACGGTACCAATGACGAACCAGAAAAAAAGGAAAGGAAGATTGGAGTAGGATTGCAACACTATCGTGGGCATCTTGCGTCCGCCTCTTCCGTGTTCTTGAAAGTCGTGGCATTGTCTCCGAGCGTGATAAAACGTGTCGTTACGTAAGCGGACTCGAGTGAAGTCCGACGTGTTGCCTAACGATTCTTACCTCCCTCTCTCTGGGGAACGCGGGGAGGACAGTCAACAACACCTAGATAGCAAGGCCCTACTGCTGAGGTATCTACGTCACCTAAAGTAGGCCAGCGCGGTTCATAGATGAGACACGAGTGCGACGACAGCACTCGGCTTTAACCCACCAAATTCCAGTACCGGTCCGAAACCAACGCATCGCTCCTGTCCAGTCTGCGCCGCACGTTGGCCTTCGGTTGGTGACGTCGCAAATGCGGCAGTACGGCCTTGTGATCTAGGAGTTGTTGGGAGAGTCTGGACAATGGGAGTGCGTGGCGACTGTCTGTGACGAACGGCGACATCATTGGGCATTCCGAGCGGAGAGCAGACGTCGTTTGCACGGGACGGCTCGGCTTCGGCTATTGTCATCGATCACAGCTCGCGAAGCTATAGTTGGGAACAAGGATCGATTGCCGTCCCCATCCTCGACAGGAAGAAAGCGGTGTGGAGAGGTTTTCGGTCCACCAGGCAATGGGCAATTCCTATTCACACACACCCGCGCATCGGAGTATTGACGTTTAAAGGATGCGGCGCATTGCTAAAAAAGAAAATAGCATAGATTTGCCACCGCCGGTCGTTACATTAGCTGCGATATATCATCGCCTCCTAAGGCGAATAAAGCGTCTCGATGCCTCGCTGATATAAACTCGATAAAGTTTCTTCTTTTTTTTTAACATTAGAGAAAATCGTTATTTGCAACTTTTGAATCTTAACATTATATTGGAATTTCTGGCGGAACTACTAAGTGTCAGATCCAAAAAGAACACTCAAAACGACACTGAACTAAAAAAAAAAAAGAGTTCAAGTGCCCCTATACAATACTTATATCACAAAATAAAATTTTCCGCGAAGAGAGTTAGATCAATATTTACGTCGTACGACGACAACATCTATGCTGAGGTAAAATCGATTCCGAATAATGCATATATTTCCATACGTCCACCCCAACATTGCAGCATGTTTTGGAGTCTCTCAAATGAGTGGAGTTATGCAAATAATAAGCTACTTGTTATTCTTTTTTTTTTTAAATGGGACTTTTTGGTTGTCACATGCATGTCATATCCAAGCACTTCAAAATGTTTTGGGTTTAGAATACATTTAACCCTTTGACTGTCGTCCCATTATATACACGGCGGAGATTACAAATTTGAAAAAGCCCGCCTTAACGCAAAACTGCGCGCACCGCGAACGGTATTGCTATTTGATACGTATTTTGCAAAATAAAAACGTTATATTTGCACAGTGTTTCGCTTTGCTTGGCTATTCATATTTTTTTTTTTTTTTTAATTAGACTCTTTGCGCGCGTGAGGCTCACTTCGAATACCAATGGGAGCACAGGCTCTTCCAATTTAGACTTCCAACGCGTTTCGCCATTAAGTTCGCCGGATGAGAGCTCATCATCCGACGGAGATGCTCTGTAAAGTACCTCCGGTTAGGAACATGAAGCCGCTGGAATGTCGCGGAAGCGGACGTGTCAAAATGAAACCGAATAGAAGGAAAGGTGACAACTTCTCGTCTTTCGAAAGTCTAAAGGGGTTCTACTGCCTTCCCTGTCAACACGAAAACAAAGCTGTAGATAAAGGTTTTGTTTTCATAAAGTTTTGTTTTGTTTGTGTTTCGGGAAAGCTCCAATTTGTGCTTTTTTGGTTTTCCCCGATAATGATATTACCGTCTTCGGGGTTATTCTTATGGGTTGATTTGCATATACTAAAAACAAATCATAGTTATGGGTCACCTTACACCATGCTTCCTAGTCGCAGTCAGGGTATTCACCAGAATGTCATCACAAGAAAAGTGGTAGCTAATATCGACGGAGCAAAGCATCGAATAGACGCAGCAGCACATGCCAGGAAGACGGGTATTGAACTTGAGTGTCCGCTGCATTTCTCATAAACCTCAGTTCTGTGTGTGACGATTTGACCAGTAAATCGCAATATCGATCACTTTTTTATGCGTCGTTCGCTGTATGACAGAAAGATAGAAGGAATTCATGAGGACCTTTTATGTATTCCTTCAACCTTAAGGTTCCAATAATTTCCATCTGTCGGGTGCAGTGCTCTACTGGCAACCATTTTAGCGTATACTCCTCTCAGTTCAAATCTTATTCGCTTGTATGATCTGAAGCCTGATTCACACGGTGCAATTTTCATCGCGAATTCGGAGCTGCGACGACAAAAACCGCAACTTCCACCGGGCTTTTTTTTTTTTTTTTTTTTTTTCAGCAGCAGAAGCGGCTTTGCAACGAAGAAATGGCGAGGAAAGTCGCACCATGTGAATCGGTCTTACGAGAAGAACCCCCAAGAACCCCCAGGAAGAAACGTTGAATTCACGTCAATATATTGCAAGATTGCAGCAACTCTCAGTGCCTGGTAAACGAACAATAAACTGACTATGTGCGGTAAATTTTTCGTAAAAGGAAGGCAAACCTACAAAACGCGCCAAGCCTTTTTTATCATCTCTGAACTGATATAAACCAGTGTTTTCCTAATTCTGTGTCGCGATCCCTCGGGGAATCAGATTCAGCGGGACTCCGCAATGTGACTGTCAACACCTCAACATCAAGCCGAAACTACAGTGGCAGGCGGCCGCGCAGCCGAGTACTGCCAGGAGCGCGTTGTCGGGTGTTTTAAAACAAGAAAACACGGCTTCAGAATTTTTTTAATAATACCTCCAAAGTTTTATAATTTAGCTCCAATGAACACACGATGACTGGCCTTGTACTGGTAAGCAATAAATATTAAGGCACCACCGAAAAAAAAAAAAAAAATTCCAATAACGCTTTAGTCGAGGTTTCTGCGCAGAGCAGTTGTTCGTTTATTTTTAATACTTTCGCTCGACAGCAGTTGCTGCGCTGCGAAGTTGGGAATGCAGGGATAATAGCTGCTCTTTCTTCAATGTCCGCCCTTGCGCGATGGGATATCCGATTATTTCGTTTTCGCGGACGCCCCCAACTTTCTTGAACATCAATGCCTCGGTGCACACTCTACATTTAGAATTTCAACTGAACAACAGCGAACCTCGCAATGTTCCCTGGAATAATTATTATGACAGTCATAAAATACCAAAAGTAATAATTAAACTTTTGGGCGAGTATTGTTTTTATTTCATGGTCATACAATTTTATTTTTGCATTGAAAGTTATTGGCCACATTAACAAAATTTATGTTTTTATTTACAAACTATAGCAATGTTCCCGAGGATTGTACGTGCCTGGCTATCGTAGAAAGTAAATCATTTATGATATTGATATTTCATTGGAAATATTTCCTCCACGGAATGTGTCAAAAAGTTGGCCATGCTATTCAAAATGGCTTTTTGATTCAGATGGCGCATGCAATGCGAAACAATATTTCATAATTCGAACCACCTAAACAAATAAAACTATATATCCCCTTTAATTTTTTTCATCACTCGGTACACTGGTCGAGAAGCTCTTTGAAGGTGGATGAGAGATGTGAACTGATTGTAAAATTCCAAGTTGAGATGTCTAAAAATGTTGTATCTTAGTCTCTGCTGCTTTGCGTCGTTGCGCCTTTGGGCTTTTTCGCTTCATTTTTGGGCCACACTATTCGGGCAGGAACTAACGCAAAAGACGCAAAACAACAACGATTTCTCCTTAAAGCCCATGGAAAAGTTTTTTTTTTTAATTGTAAACAAGGGAGGTTTCTTACTAATTTACAAGCTTTAGGTAAGCCAGTTGAAGAATAACTATGGTAGGGCCAGCTTGAGCTTGGGAGAAGACAAACGTAAAAATCAGATATACGAGGGGCGTTCATAAAGTTCGTATTATCGGCACAACAAATTGGAAAAAAAAAAAAAACGGAACAAAACAGGCATCAACGTGAGCGCGCGTCCCTCTAGTTTCCGCACAATATAAACATCGCAAGCTATAGTAGCTCGGAACGCCGCTAGGGAGTCGAAACTAAAATGGCACCGCCCGTCGGTGCCAAGCACACGCAGTGATCCGTTGTTTTCATTTGAAGGGAAGCAATGCCAAGGATATTCATTCCAATGTGGAAGCGTTGTTCGGGGACAACGCCTCAGTTTATGACACTTTGGTTAAATGGCACAGACGCTTCCAGTGTGGCCAAATAAGAGGAAAGCATTTCAAGGACGGCG
The DNA here is from genome assembly GCA_013358835.2 of Ixodes persulcatus. NCBI lineage: Eukaryota > Metazoa > Arthropoda > Arachnida > Ixodida > Ixodidae > Ixodes > Ixodes persulcatus. The sequence goes on from JABSTQ010009503.1 coordinate 650,219, forward strand.
ACCAAGTGATTGCTCAAGTGTAGCGATTCCTGAACACTCAATACGAGGAGTTCTATAACAATGGCTACCGGCATGTGGTGAATCGCTGGAAAAAGTGGGTAACTTTCGGTGGCGAACAAGTAGACAAAGTCTCAACTCCTACTCGAGTTTGATTGCTGGATCTCTATTCCTTCGTGACAATAATACGAACTTTATGAACGCCCCTCGTATGTATAGATACAGAGAAAGATATACGAAACTATGGTTTTAATGCTTCTTCCTCGTCTTGAAGCTCGGCTGCTCCTTTATTTCTTCTCATCCTGAGTGCACCATTTAATTCCACACAAACCAAGCATGAGATTAAGTTATATAAAATGACATGAAATAAGTCCCTCATACATTCCACAAACAATCCCAGTTTGAAAAGCTGCACTTCAGCAGAAAGTGACACACCGCAAATACCGTTTTTCATTTGTGGTGAGCTTCAGCGAGAGGGAAGACACCGCAAATACTGTTTTACTACGAAGCTGTTAATGGCTAGGATTCCGTAGATTTTTCGTGTAGGTCACGGAGTAAGATACACTCTTTAGGTGAGGACACGGCGAGGCTGAATGCGCGGCGCGAGGAATCAGATTGCGTTCGTTCGACGGGCATCCGAAAGGCTGCATCATTCCGCGGCCACCGTGCCCGCGGCTGACAGTGTCGCCGGCGGCCAAACGGCGAAAGTGTGTGAGAGCGAAACAAAATCATCTCGTTGCCATGACACCCCGGTACACCGCGGTCTTTCTGCAGGTGCGACACCTAGCTGGAGCTCTGCGCGACGAGCCGTCTGTTGCACTGCTGCCTGCCTCCTGCGTCTTACACCGTGCCCACGGGTCGACGAGTCATCTGCCGGCGCCCATAGAGCTATTATAATGTACGCTAGAGGTTCAACTGGCGCTAGTGTCTATGCGACTTCCGTGACGCAAATTGAAGAAGACAGCAACCAGTCTACTTTTGCGGTGTTCCTGTGCATTCCTATGGGAAAACGCGCGTGCATTTTGTCTCTTTGCCGGAAAATAACACGAAAACTTTGGTTGTTTGGGTCGCATCGAATAGCATGCACCTTGATTAACACTATAAAAGTGTAATGGCTTTACTTAGCGCATTTTTCTTCATCAGTGAACGATGTTTAACATCGCTAGATTTCAGTCCCAAACATGTGTTCTGCAGCAGGTGTGTAAAAACAAGCGACGATTCAAAGCAAAATTACAGTCGAAAGGAATATAGAGCGTGTTCAAGGCTCGCCAGCATTCCGGTGACGCTTACGTATTGATAATATGCCAGTCCTGTCACTATATGAAAATGACCCCGTCGTGCATGAGCTGATAAATACATTGAAAACGTAAAGAATAAAGTACGTGGGCTGTGAAAGGTGTCTCTTCGTATTGTTTTCTCTACAGGGCAGCTTTTATCGGGCACTTGTTCTCACAGATTTTGAGCGTGCGGGTGATATTTTGAACTTAGAAAAAGCATCTTCGCACAGAGCAGAAATATTAAAGCGGTACTTACTTATTGAAAATCGGAATATATTACATGGCCTTCAATTTATTTTGATCGTACATGCACGGGTAGTGGCTGATCCAGTGTTACTGCGTAGTTCTTGTAGTACTTAATATCCCGATGTCCTTCGTTCGTTTGGCACATATATTCCCCATGCTGAAAAGCGCCGACGTGGTGTTCACGCTAACAGTGTCCGACAGTGAACACAAATACACGTACGAAGCCGTTTTAGCACCGTTTTAATGCGATGAATTTGAAAGAAAAACGCCGTAACTGACCAATTATTGCGTCGGCCTGACTGCGAACTGTTCCAATGCTACCTTGTACGTACGAATTATTCGGGATATTTGCTCTGATGATCGAGCGCAGGGAGAAAATGCCCTCACTTTTTCCCATAGAAATGCATTACCGGAAATCAATTTCGGACTGGTTGCTGTCTGCTTCAATTTGCGTCAGCACACTAGCGCCAGTTGAACCTCTAGCGTACATTATAATAACTCTATGCCGGCGCCGCTTGAAACCATAGCGAGAGAGAGAAAGAGAGAGAGTGAAAAGCAAACTTTATCGGCACGTCGCGAGGAGCGCGCTGTCCTCACCTGAAGAGTATTATCTTACACCGCGGTGTAGGGGCTTTTAGGTCAACAAAAATCGCAGCGCCCACTCTTTGTCGCCGTTCCAAGCGCTTGCGTGCCTAGTTCCTTCCACTCTCCCGTGGTGGTGGTCCCGTCGAGAGGTCTATGTCTAGGATTCCGTGGATTTTTCGTGTACGTCAACAAAAACTCGCACCGCCCTCTCTTTGTCGTCGTTCCAAGCACTTGCGTGCCTAGTTCCTTCCGCTCTCCCGGGGTGGCGGTCCCGTCGCGCTGTCTATGGCTAGGGTTCCGTGGTTCCGTCCACGTGTACGTCAATAAAAACTCGCACCGTCCCCTCTTTGTCGTTGTTCTAAGCGCTTGCGTTCCTAGTTCCTTCTGCTCTCATGGGGGGTGGTCCCGTCGCGCGTGTAGTTTATTCCGTCTCCTCGGGGCGGCGATGGTCATCCACGCGAATATATATATATATATCTATATATATATATATTGCCGCGCGCGCAGCTTGCCAAGTAGGCAGCGCGCGCGTGGCCGAACGGTTATCGCGCTTGTCTCCCACGCGAAAAGCCGGGGTTCGATTCCTGGCCGTGGCTACACATTTTTGTTGACACTGTAATGTGACGTTCTGGTAAATTCGAGAACCGTGTTGCTGATTCGAGGTTAGAATCTTCTAGGCACCGAACCTTCTACGCCGAATGCTCCAGAAGCCCACGCGTGTACAAAAGCGGCTCCGCGTGGCAAGCTGGAGTCAGTTTTCGCCCCAGCGTTCGACTCTGCTCTTTCGCCGACTTCGACGCCCGCGACGCTCTACTGTTATCTTTTGTTTCCTTCTTTATTTTGGGCACAAGTTCGCCCGATTAAACGTTTAGTTTACTCAGTTATTTTCCGCCTCATCACTTGTCATTCGTGACAATATATATATATATATATATATATATATATATATATATATATATATATATATATATATATATATATATATATATATAAGAAAGACAAGTTGCCGTTCTCCGTTTTCAATTCTACTTCTCTTCTCTCGACGTAACGGGGAGGCCGCGTACAGTCCGGACTCCCGAAGAGCAACTCGCCTACGAAGAGCAATGGTGGGAACGGCGACGAGAAAGTCAGCGGCGGCGGCGGGCGGCAAACACCACCGTCTGTATCGTGTGCTAAACAGCTTCGCTGGTAATCCACCTTCACAGAGTGGAATGGCTTGTAATTTGTTTTTGTGGTGAGCTTGACAGAAGACACGCTTAAGGCTGAACTCCATGGAACGAATTATGTGACGAATAACTTGCGAACGCCGCCCGGCGGCACGCTCGCTTTGCGCGCGACGTAGCAGCCACTGTGTTGATTCCACGCGCAGAGCAAAAGCCGCCGGGCAAAATTCGTCGGTTATTCGCAGCATATTCGTCCCATGGAGTTCAGCCTTTACGCATGTATCTTCATTTTTTTCAATAGACAAGGTTTCCAGCATGTCTCGTGCATACCGGCTTTTGTTTTTTTGCGAGGATGGGATGCTGTTGAAAGCTGCACTGCATTTACATATGCGCCAATGAGCCGGTAAATGGGTGCTGCAGCTCTCTTGACGGATGCTGCATGTCAAGCACCCTGTCATTAATACATCTGCCAGTCTGGCCTATGTAACACTTGCCACACAATAGGGAAATATTTTAAACAACTCCAATTTCACAGTGGAAATATTGTGTCTTGCGGGATCAGTCGAAATTTTGTTCTGGTTGGCATTGCGGTTTACTTTGCGGCACACAGAATAAGCCTTCTTTGGTGCAAAGCAGACGACCTCAATTCCCTGCCTCGCGGTTATCTTTTTTAACTTATGGGTACTACTGAGCATATTTGTTGAGTTCTCGTCGTTTCTCTCTCATATTCCAGCTGATTTGCTCTTCAATTTTGTGCGGATGTTTTCGCACACGCATAACAGGAGATCAACGAGATAGCCAGAATCACGTAGGCGGGAAGTCTGCTTGTTAGCCCTTTGCTGATATTATGACTACAATATTTTTAAGGGTGATACAAGAGCGGTATTAGCAACACTTCGTTTTACAGTTTTGAAATGTTCACACGGAAAAGGAGGAAATCCTTCGCTTGAACTAGGTTTTTATTTCCAACAAAGGTGTGTTTCACTAAATTCCAGTTGGAGGTAGAGGAAATTGATGGAACTATCAACGGGTAGTTGATACTTCAATATTAATTCTGGGCAGCTTTCTTGGAAGCAACGCAAAACGGCTCCTTTGCACGCGTTGTTTAGATTTTCTACCTCCGTTGATTTAGAAATAAGGGAGTCATCAAAGTGCCTCAAGATGGCCGTGATTCTGTTCTCGTTAAGGTTTTTCTGGATGATTTTGCCACATGCTGCTAGAAACAAATCACACTGTATGCCAGACACAGGCTACGCGAAAGCCTATACTTACAACACTTTTGTTTGTAAAAAATTGCTGTCTTGGTCTGCAACGAATGTCGCTACTAGGGATGCACTGAGCAGTTCCATGAAGGCATCCCTGTTGATCCCCGCTGTATTTTGGAACGATGTGCTGCTGTGCTCTTGTATGATTTGTTGCGAAATCGGCGCGGAGCTTGCGTGGGGAATAAAATAACACACATGTTTCATATTAATCGAAAAGCCAGAGGCGACATTGTATCCATTAACTTGAATATGTAAAATCAATTGTTCCGAAATTTCAATCTTGTACGAATAATCGCACTGTATTAAAGGCAAAAAAGGCAATTGCTTGGCTAAGAAGGCTGAGAAATTTACTTGCCCATTACCTTTCTCAGACACGATGGCCCGAAACAGCACGCTCTTCTTGCGCGTCTTGGCTAAGAATACTTCAAAGTTTCCCTCTTGTATTTCTTTAATTTTTGTGCATAGCCTGTTCAGATGGTTCTCCTGAAGCAACCTCATGACGACTTCCCAGAGGGCCACTAATATCCGACGGATGTCCGGGCTCATACCTTTACTCATTCGAAGGAAACTCTCCCGTTTATGCCTTCTTCATAAAATTTATTATCATTGCCCAGAACTAAAGAACGCCCTGCTCTCACCCCCCGATAGAATATCCTCCCGCCTAAACAACTCTTGTGCAATAAAACGTGTTTCTGGTAAAACTAACTCATTCAACGAATCATTTCTCCCATATGCCATCACACAGTGGAACCAGTTGCCATCCTCCATCGTCAGCACCTCTGATGGAACAGTGTTTTACGATAATTTACTAGCCCATTATGTATAATTTCTCATGTTCTTGTTTATAGTTACTGTTATTGTTCTACTACTGCGTTTGCTTTTGTATTCTTCGTTTTACTGCCCCCCCCTTATGTAATGCCCTAACCGGGCCCTTAAGGTGAAATAAATGAAAGATCCGTACGTCCGAAGCCGAATACGGACATCCATCGGATGTACGACAAATGTCCTGATTCGGATGTCCCAACCACAATATCCGCAGGAGGTCGGGACTCGACAGCCCTTCCCGCGCCATCGATCTCGTTCAGCCAACGAGCACCGGACGTGTTAGCTATGCTTATAACGTCCGTACAAGCGTCACATTTTAGACAAAACCCCGTGACCGGGGGGAAATGAGGGACGGTGCAACACGAAGTATCAAGCGTAACAGTTTGCCGGTTTGCGTTTCGCCGTGCTTTGAATCCGCGAGTACGCTTGTACCACGCTTGTCAAGGGAAGAAAGCTCGCGCTAGAGGCGGAACCGCGAAACCACTACTGAATTGTTAACCGTGCGCGATAGAGTCGTCACAAAGAGCGAAAGATTTCTTCGATTTCTTTGATCGAGCACAAAAAGCCACCGAAGCCACCGCACAGTTCCGCTAAAATCAGCATCTTGGCAGCGCCCTCTATGAAGGACACGGATCAATGTTGAAAAACACTTGCGCAAAACAATGCCCTTTTTAATTTGAAAATGTAACGCTATAATGGCACGAAACTAAATGTATAATATGTTTTCATACCTAATACTACCGACGATTAAAAAAATATTAGGCGAATTTAGTACACCAAAGCCAAGCGAATCCAACTGTTGTGGCTTTCCTGGCTTTCCCCGATTTCCCGCCAGTTTGCCTCTACTTTGTACGCGCGTCGCTTGCTAGCTTTGTTCATCCAGGTCCAACGCACAACCAGCGTGTCGTGGTCACCTTTCTTTGTTGTTTCCGGCGATTCTCTGGAGCATTAATCGACACGTACTGCGGTAAGTGTTTTTTCTTAATAGCGAGTTTTAGTAGATCATTTTCAGAGGCCCGCCACCGCTCCGGGCGCGCGCTTCATATGCTTCGAAGTGGCAGCGCGAGCTCCCGCCACGCAGCGTGGCCGGAAAACACGATCTACTAAAACTATTAGCGGCGAGAAGTTTTGGTGGCGCCCTCCTGTGGTTCCCCCTTGTGACGTCATTACCTTGCAAACAACAAGTTTGATGGTGTTTGTTATTAGCATGGTGGAAGCTTGAAATCATTGTGCTCTCAAAGGAACACTGCCAACACCGTCAAAATTAAAGTTCTTTCATTCCTCTTATTTCCGTCGATGATAAATCCCCTTTCCGACGTCACAGTCAGCGTTCGGCCAATCGTGGAAGGCCGACCACAGCGACGCTTTCGGTCGCGCACGGGGCTAATAGGCGCGTAGCTCTCAAGCAGAGCCGTGTATTGGGAGAGTTTGGCCAATAGGCGGAGCAAAGGCCGCCGCCAGCGCCGAATATCCCCCCCACGCTTAGAGCGTAAACTAAATTTGTGACACAGCGTCGACCAATCAGGAGACCTCTACTCCATCTCACAAATGTCTGCAGTGAAGACAAAGGCACAGGCGCGTGAGCCTAGCTCAGCGAAACGCTTTTGTTTGTACGAGACCTCGTGCATAGGAGGCACTTTCCAAAGCCACGCGCTCGTGCCCATGCCTTTGTCTGCACTGCTAGAACAGCGTCCTGAGACTGGCTGAAAGAAAACAGTGCAAAGGGTGGGGTGCGCGAGCGTCTTGAGACGCGGAGTTCCGCTCGGCACGACTCAAATTATACTTCGTTTCACTTTACCTGCGAGCGAAGCCAAAGTTAGAAGCGCGAGACCAGCGCTTTTTGCATTTCTCCCCAGCTCGCGCGCTCGAGCAAAGCCTGAACGCACGGAGCTTCAGCACAAAGTGACACACCGGAAATATCGTTTTTCGTTTGTGGTGAGCTTCAGCGGGGCGAGACAAATCGCAAATGCTGTTTTTCCTTTTGTTATGAGCTTGATAGAAGGCAGGGATGACTCATGTATCTTCATTTTCTTCGATAGCCATGGTATCCAGCATTTCTTCTGTATACGAGTTTTTTTTTTGTTTTTTTGCGATAATGGTGATGTTGCTGAAAGCTGCACTGCATTTACATATGCGGCAATGAGCCGGTTGATGATCCGCTGTAGTTCCCTTGACGGATGCTGCATGCTCACGTGCCCTAACATTACCATATCTGCAGTCTGGCCTATGTAGCACTTGCCTCACGATAGGGGAATTTGATAAACAACCCCTGTTTCACACTGGGCATATTGTGTCTCGTGGGAGATGTTGCAATTTTCTTTTGGTTTGTGTTGCGGTTTACTTTGCGGCACACAGAATAAGCTTTGCTTGGTGCAGTGAAGAAACCTTTATGTTCTGCCTCGCGGCTCTCATTTTCAATTTATTGTTTATCCCATGATGTAAGGTACTACTGAATAATTTTGTTGAGGTATTATCTTTTCTCTTCATGTGTGTCAGCTGATCTGGGCTTCAAGTTTGTGCAGATGTTTTCACACGCGCATACCAGGAGACCAATCGGAAAGCCAGAATCGCGTTGGCGGTAATCGGCTTGTTAAAACTTATCCCAATCTTATAATTTAAAGATTCGTTTAAGGCCGATATAAGAGCAGTATTAGCAACACGTCGTTTAAAGTTTGGGGATGTCCAGACAAAAAGAAAGAAATCCTTCTCTGAGCTGGTTCATTTAAACAAAACAAAAAAAAATGTGTTTCATTAAATTTCAGTATGAGGTCTAGGAACTTGATGGAGCTATCAACGGGTAGTTCATACGTAAATATTAGTTCTGGGGAGCTTTTTGTTGAAGCACCGTAAAAACGGCTTCTTGCATTCATTGTTTTGATTATCTACTTCTGCTGTAAATGTTAGGAAGTTGCACCAAGGGTATGACACGTGAGCATGCAGAATCCGTCAAGGGAACTACAACGGGCCCTTTACCACCTGTTCCCCGCATATGTAAATGCATTGGAACTTCAGCAGCATCACCATCCTCGGAAATAACAGTAACCCGTATGTACGAGAGATGCTGGAGACCTTGGCTGTTGAAGGAAATGAGTACATGCGTTAGCAGGCCTTCTCTCAAGTTCACCACAAAATAAAATTAGTATTTGCGGTGTGTCCCGTCCCGCTGGAGCTCATTACAAAAGGAAAAAGGTATTTGCGGTGTTCCACTTTTTGCTGAAGTGCGGGTTTTTCAAGTTGAGTTTGTAGTGGAATATCTGATTTTTTGGGAATTTTATAGATTAGGATATAGGATTATTATTTTATTTTACTTTGTTCCATTTCATGTTTTATCTGTATGGTACTAAGTGGTGCTCTCAGGGTGAGAAGAGAAGAAGGAGCTTACAGCTTCAGGAAAAGGAAGAATCATTAAAACCAAAGTTGGTAGTCCAGCAGTGTGTCTATCTGTCATTTTCTTCTACTTATGATTTTGAAGTTTTTTTTTTTTCTCTAAGTTCAAGCTGGCCCTATCCTACATTGCTCGCCAACTCAATGCGCAGCGGTAGATGACTATTTTAAAATATGTGAGAGGGAATTGTAGTTTCCTTCGCAATTTTTTAGCGTTGTTAGTGGTTTTTCCTGCAAAAAAGCATAACTTTTGTAGAGCTATTGTGTGAAAGTCCTTTCTGTTCCTTGCGTTCATCTCAGTTAGTAAAGGGTCCGATACGCAATCCTAAATGTAATCTATTATCCGTTTTGTTCATCTTTAGCCTCTCATATTGTAAATTTCGAGAGCAAAAATCGGTATTGATATGACATACACGAAACCATAAATTATCTGAAAATAAACGTCAAACAGTCAATCAAACGGGGATTGTTTTATCTATTCCGATTTAAACATACAAGACATGCCCGAAGCTTCTAACATTATAGCTCGTCCATAAGTGATGTACCTTAACTAAATAATTAAAGTACGGCAGAAACCCACATTGTGGGTGTCTTATCCAAAATGTTTGTCAGAATCTTGTTATCTAACAGTTATATTATATTGGCTTCCAGGTAATTGCTTTTGAGTTCGATTCGAGTTTGAGTTCTCTTCAAATCAAAGCGAAACGTTTTGTTCGGGCCACGGCTTCTAAGCGAAATTCGCTATTTAAAGGCTTTCGCTAGAGCTAAACGGAGCTTTGCTGTGTTTCAAGTCAATCATCTCCTTGCATCTATAATTCGTTGTATTTTTTTATCAAAACTATAAGCCACGTGTCTCTTACATTACTGTACTTCTTTATTTTACCTAAATTCTTTGTTTATTTTTACTTAGTCAAAGATAACTGTTAATCCTCAGTGCGTACCCGCAATATTTATTGTAATTTTACTATTTTAAATTGTTTATTTTATATGGTAATGTTAAGTGTCTGTGCGTACTTTAGTTTGTTTTTTCATCTTATAAGAGTAATTATCAACTATTATGCTAGGTTTTTATCATATTAACTTAATAAACACAATTATCATAGCAAATAAGAATGTTGAATTTCTTAAATGTACAATTGCTCCATCGCATATTTTTCGCGGTATGGTGCAAGAGGCAACTAAGGCTGTGTGCGGAGCCCTTGGGCACTGGTCGCACTTGCCGTGGAAGCCAGGGGAAGTAGGCTGCGGACATACACAGAGAGACTGCACATCTTCCGCAAAAAGTGAATCCCCTATCGTATTTTTCAGTCCCACGAGACATAGCCCCTGGAAGTTGGAACCGTACGTACAAACACACACCTCCCGGTGGGGCAAGCACTTGACCCACTGAAGGCGCAAAGTTGTAAACTTTGTGAGGACCAACGCAGAGTTGGAGTGGGCAAGTTCTTAGACGCCATATGCTTCGCGCAGGAACTAGTCCATGAAGCGTTGTGGAAGCCATGGGGTCTCTCCCTCAATTTTCACGCACACAACATATTTCTTATTGGGGCTTTCTCTTGAGCAATCCAGCTCGTCCATTTTGTAGTATGCCAGCACTGCATTAACATCCTCTTCACTAACCTCGCACCTACTGTAGGACTCCAGTGAAGACCACACGCCTCCCACATCACTGAGCTTCTTCGTCTTCTGGATGACATACTTTGGTGCCTCGGGGATGAAGCCTGGCACGTCTTTTACTGTCAGGTGCGGTGGCAACAAAGTTAACAACACCTGGCAGCGTTCCTGTAATGAAGCGCACTTGCCGCAAGCTGAGCGCAGGTTTTTTTTTTTTTTTCAGCTCATGCAGCTCTCGAGTTTGTCTGGAGACAACTACAATTGAACGACAGGAGCCATTTTGGAGGTTTCTCCTGTGTTGTTCACAGCGCGACTTCCAGTTCGAATTTATGTCACGACTGCTGTGGTGATCCCCACGTTCTTTCGTTTTGCGTGTGACATTCTCAGGGGTTTCCTTAAAGTGCTTGGTTGTCTTAGCAGCGACACAACTGAGGGGGCACCGATGATCGCGTTAATGCCTTCCACGGTCTCCTCTGCTGTCAGAAAACTGTCAAGCGGTAGATCTGACTTCTCTTTAATGTTTTCCACGTCTTTTCTAAACCTTCGGAAGGCAGTTATGGATTAAGAAGCCGTTTTCATGCACTTCTATTTAGAAATTCAGCACTTTCCGGACAGTGGAAACACCCAGGTCACTGACAGGACGAACGTTTCGTTGAATTTTGTTCTTCCCTTTATGCCTGTTTGAATAGTCCGCACAAAAGTATCGTCTGGGAAATGACGCCATGAGGCACGCTCACGCGCTGAGGACGACGCAAGTTATTTGTAGAATTTACAAGGAATTAAATGAATCAACAAACTGAAGTTACCTTTGGTGCAATTGTGGGATCGTGTCTTGCGCCAAAAAATTCGGCCAGCCGGAGCTCTCTCTTCAAAGTGGCTTGCCTTTCAGGTGGGTCGTTCGAGTAGCAGCTTGCCAAGGAAGATTCCTTTCTGTAGAACTCAGATGCTGATTCTTGCTTGGAGTGTCTGCTGACGTTCGGTCGAGTCGCGTGGTTGTTGGAAGTTCACCTGCTCATCACGCTCGTGGGTTGTAGACGGGTGTATTATCGAGATCGTACATATGTCCTTCTGGTGTTTCCCATGGTTCAACTCTGGGACCTTTGCTGTTAATATTTATGTTAATTACCTTTATCGTTGTGTAACACATTGCAAATTGCTCCAGCTCGCCAATGACATTGAGATATACAGACATATCAAATTGGCTGCTGATTGCTAACTTTAGCAAAAAGACATATCTGCAATCTCGTTATGGTGTGAGATGCAGAACTTGCATTTAAATAGGAAAAAAAAAACGCTTTTTAATCTTTTATCCCGCAAAAAGTTCGTTCTCAATTTTTGTATTAGCTAGATAATGAACCATTACGTCCAGTGGATTGTGTGTGGGATTTGGGCGTCTCAGTTTTGATGCACATTTGTCAAATTTGGTGAGTTCATGCTTCCAACTTTTAGGTTTGTTTTCGAGAATAACCCACGATTTCGAGGAGCCCTCGTGTCTTGTCAGGGTTTACACCTCGATTGTGCGTTAAAAACTTGAGTTCGGCTTCGTGGTCTGGAAAAGTTTGAGTGTGGCAGGCTCTGCTCTCTAAAAAAATGTCTGCGCGTCTACTTGCCCGCAAAACTCTCGAAGGGCCAATCTCTGCGACCTACGAAATCAGCTCAGCGATTAATGAGGCGGAACATCGGTTTAGACCTGAAAATTAAGTCTGCGCTATAGCATTACGCAATGTAAGCTTGACGATTGCATTGCGCAATGCCACAGCGCAGACTTCATTTGTAGGTCTATATGGATGTTCCGTCTCATCATTCGCTGAGCTGATTTCGTAGAACGTAGAGATTGGCTCTTTGATTGTTTTGCGGGTAAGTAGACGCGCAGGCATTTTTTGGAGTGTGGGAGGCTAGAATAGTCCAGAAGAAGCTGGTACGCATTGTGTGCGACCGTTATTACGTTTGCCGGATTTTGTTTAGTCACGATGCAATGTTTCACAGGATGAATTTGCAGACATTAGTAGCTCGGCGAAATTTTCGAGATTAATTATTTTTGCAGAAAGCTGTGCGTAGAACATTTAGTTGTTCTAAATCTGTGTCTTGCTCTCTTTATCCGCTCCACGCGTGAGCAATCGCAACCCCAACACGTTCTATGGTCAAGACCTTTGTTCACTTTCCCCTCATGTTGCGTCTTCAAAATAGTTTTAATACACTCAGCGCAGAGGCTGATATCTTCGATAGTGAATGCTCGTTTAAAAATGGCCTAAGCATCCAGCTTTATTAAAATCAATGTTTTTCTTTTTCCTTTTTTTGTACAAAGAGTGTATTTGTGTGTATCATGCAGCATTCAGGCTTCGGCTGTTCCTGGGCACAAAAAACAAATACCGAATAAAGAATAAAGAATCAGCGGGTTAATAAGGGCACCCCACGACACATGTCTAAGGGCCGGTTGCACCAACGCCGCTTAGCGCAAAGCGGAGCTTAGCCGGGAACCTAAGCTAAGTTTCGGTTTCGTTCGGTTGCACCAAAATCGCTTATCGCTAAACCGTGCACTAAACTACGCTTATCTTGATCGCTCAACATTGGGCGCTTTGCTTTTGCTTGTTTCTTAATCCTGGATTTAAAACATGGCGGCTGGTTTGTGGCGGTCGACGCGGTGGATGAAATTGTCTGTACAAAGTGTTTTAGGCTACAACAGCGTGAGAGTCTCGACAGAATGACCTTCTATTGTGACAAGGACGCAAAATATTGTCGCGTGAAGTGTTTATCGACCCCTGTTTTCAAGTTGGCTCTCCACTCTCAGTGCGTGTTAGCCCTAACCGAGATACGTACGAAGCTGTGGGGCTCACGTCTGTCTTCCCGTTGGTTATTCTGTCAACGAGCTTATTCGTATGTATACTTTACTGATTTTAGCATAACTGTAACGTTTTTTTATTTACCAGCTTGTCTATTTATGCTTGCAACGCATATCCTTTAATCCGATCAGCGCGTTGAATAGTGGCAGTACATGATCTCGGCGATCAGCTGATTGTCGACACTTCTGCCGTTTGCATCAGATTGGGGCGCTTTTAAATTATAAAAAAGCGAAAAGTCAATTTCTTTCGTTTTCTAGTTTCGAGACAATCTTCAGTGAATTTTCCTTGTCGCGCTAGTAGAATCTTGGCTTCAGGAAACTGTATCGTTTCATAACCGTAACTTTTCTGGTGATCGCGCTTTTTAGGAATATTTTGCTTTATATCTTACATTCGTGGCGACGACAACTTCTATTCGTGGCGACGACAACTCGACGACTTCTATTCGACGATTTCCGGGCATTTTCACAGCTGCCGTGGCGAGTTCATCACTGTTTTGAACTTCATCGGTCTCAGGCATGACTTGATTTTAGTAGTCATCTTACCTGCCTACTTATTCTCGATGATGTTTTGTCTTCAGCAATGTAGCGAGTAGAGCGTCCTTCTCGTGTTCGGTGAGATTTGGGGCCCCCGATGGCTCCTTTATCTCAAAATGTGAGCATGAAAACTACTGTCACTGTCAAAATATTCTGTTATCAACCGATATTAAACACACAATCACAAATGTGAAGAGCATTCATGTTTATTTAAAGCGTTGACTCCTGTTTTTGAAAGTTAAGCGAAAAAAATGATTGAATTTGAAGACCTTTAATTCGTTACTCACCGAAGAAATACAGCGAAAAGCAGACGCCGACGACGGCTACTACAGCAGATTTTTTGTTTACATCACGAGATTCCTCTCCGCCAATCGTATTCGTCCCTGTGAGCGTTCCCTAGTTCGCTCTGTCTGTCCCTACATTCCCTAGGCAAATCCAGCGTTTAGCTAGGGGCGCGTCCGTAAAGCCGGGTTAACGTTGGTGCAACCGGAATTTAAACCCGTGCTTATCCGAGCTCGGTTCAGGGCGCTAAGCCGACTTAGGAAAGAGCCGCTTTGGGTTAAGGTAAGCGACGTTGATGCAACCGACCCTTAGTTTCTCACTTTACACGCTTTATTCACACACTAAACACAATATTTGGTTATGGACACAGACAGACGTATTAATATATTTCATTTATCCACGTACAATACGCGGCTCAAATAATGTACCTAGATATTACGTAGATATGCTGTTTTTGTTTCTGTACAAACTTTAAAAAATTGCGGAAATATTTTGAAAATTTGCAACTTTTCAAAATATTTCCACAATTTTCCACAATTTTCTACAAGCAGCAGTTACATATGTAACTGCTGCTCATGTGGTATTTTGAAATGTCGCGCTCTGTTTGAACGTTTAAGAATATATTGCGCCTATAGCGCAAAACAGTGTTAATCACAATGTATTATCTGTTAATATATCCCTATTCAAAACACCAGCTTAAGCTGGTCCCAGCATCAAGCTGGGTTATTGCTCCAGCATGCCCAGCTTGACATGGTGGTCATGATGATTGATCTGGTCATACTGGTCATGCTGGTTATACTGGTTATGGTGGTTGATCTGGTCCCAGCTTCAAGCTGGGTTATTGCCCCAAAATGCCCAGTTTGGTATGCTGCAGTCATTGTTGGTTGATCTGGTCCCAGCTTCAAGGTGGGTTATTGCCGTGCACCATGCCCAGTTTGGCATGATGGTCATGCTGATGGACTTCCCAACCAGTTTAACCTGTTAAAATTAAATCACAGGATAAACAAGCCAAGCTCTTCAGAAAAGCCAACTTGGCACCCAATTTATTATTTTCGTACTTTCGGCCGCCTCACATGAGCTCAGGTGCTACATATCCTTGGCGCTGACACAGTACTAACCGACGCACAGACAGTGGTTCTCGATGCAAAGAAAACAATGTTAATAAAACCAGATTGCTTATCTTTCAACACGAAAAATACTAGACACACGCCAAATACAGGCAATAGCAAAAGAAACTACCACACGGATGAGAGAAGCGAACCTGGGTCCCGCCAGTGATGGGGGCGAAGCTGCCTCTTGCGCGGTCGGCAGAAGTGAGGAAATCCGTGTGGCTTGGATGGCATTGGCGATACTCCTCGGCACCACCGTCATTCACGAGCACACACACGTTCGAAGACACGAAGCGACGCCTCAGTCGGGACGTCCGACATCTTCTCGCACTGAACGGACTGCCGCTCGCTGTCTCCTCAAAATCCGCTTCGCTTGCCATGTCGTTCAAGCAGTCTCCAAACAACGCGCACACAGCCGTCCCTTCGAAAATCTGCCCGAGATAGCCAAACGCGTCTCAAATTCTCCGTTCCTACCAATCTCTCCCTCTCTCTCTCTCTTTCTCACACGCAAAGGTAGCTTGCAGCGCGCCTGACGCGCCCGGTCGTCTACCGAAAACGGGAGGACAAAGAACAGGACGTGGCCTCGTTTCAGCCTAAAGGTACGTTAATTTATACTCCGACGTCGACGAACCTAACGTCCGACGACGTGAAACGACGTTTGTCGTCCACTTCGCCACGCCGCGCTGCGCTGCGAAAGGAATTGTCAACCGTGTTTATAGTCCGGAGTCGTTCAACACGCTCCAACGAATTCCTTCACATTGCGCATGCGCGTCACCATGGCGACCGCGTGGTTTCGTCTCGCTGGTTGCGAATTTCCGCTTCCGTTCGCGAATCGCAACTTGCAGCGCTGCACGGCTGCACTGCGACGGTGAGGATGAAAGCAGCTAAATCTATCAACAACTGCGGTTCGCAGCAGTTTGTATCTCCGCTCTGTGGTACTCTCGAAAACGTGGAAATAACGAAAATAACTTGCGTAGAAAGGCATCTATTTCCTGACGAAAGTCATAAGTGGTCAGGGAAAGAAACAAAAACTGTCAGCCGATTCTCCTGTCGACCAACACCAACGAAAAAGGAACAGATTGTGGTTCGGAGCGACCAGCTTCTAACATATGTCCTGTGAAAAAACCTCATGACTTGACTTTTGCGTCGAAAACTCACGGATATGACACTGAAATGGGAAGCCGATGTCCGTCAAAGAGCTTCAAGCGCGTCCGCGGTGTCGTTAGGCCTACACATTTTCACGGCTCCGAGACAGGTCCACGTCGACGCGCCGGCTCACTCCATCGAGCGAACGGAATAAACAAACTGACTATCGGCAAACTGTGCGCCAACACAAGCACATCCACTGACCAGCGGCTTCATTACATAACACAAGCGCGAACAGGAGGCAGACGAACACACAACACAGCCCGACCGATGCCCGACTAGAGCAATGACGGGAGCACAGCAACATGAGAGCTGGCGTGAAGGCTTCTGGGTAACGACCGTCGTCGGCCGACGCCGAGATTCGAGCAGGGCCCACCTCGGCGAAAGCTTCGCCGACGGTCGCCGAGGCACGCTACGTTACGTTAAGTTCGACGGTCGTCGGAGTATAGACGTTTTTTTCGCAGCAACGTAACGCAACGAGGTCGGGCGCGCGCGCCCGTCGACGTTACGTTGGAGTATAAACGCACCTTAAGCCGACCTTGGCGCGCGCGCTCCCAGCAATGCCAGTTCGGCTATTGGGGAGGAGATCGAACGGTGGCGCTGGCTAGCGCCGCCGTCGGAACTATTCTGCAGGAATAACAATTCCGCCGCTAGTATTCGTTCAGCCATGGAGGATGAGGACTAGAGGCTCGTGAAAGGTATGTGGGTAATATTTATCTGCTCGAAAAGCATCTGCGTAGGCTAGCATAGTCCCTCCTTGTCTCACTTTTTTTTTAATGTCGCCGCATTCTCGTTGGAAGCAAAAACCAACCCACGTGTAGGCGCTCGCGATCGGCCGCGTCGCTCCGGCTGCGCGCGCCAGGTCGTGCGTGACTGACGCGGTGTGGCGAGGTTTGTGCGCTTTCTAGGTTAGAGAAACCATATTCACGAAACACACGTATTGCTTTTCAGTGTCCCTGTCCCTAGCGACGATCATCAGCCACATCGGCGAGAGCAAGAGGTGCCTCGTTGAAGGCGGGGACGTGCTGAAATGTGATCATGTAATCGAGCGCAGCGTCACCCCGGAGAAATCTTCACCAAAACATCAACCAAAATAGTCATTACATTACGTTTTTCTTGAAATGCCAAAATACAGAACACACTGGTGAACATTATAATGTAGAATGTGGCTAATTAGACCGCATAGTGGCATTTAACGTTACAAGTTGTCTTTTTCAGTTTAATTTATCGGTTATTCAAAGGTGCACGATTCACGATGAAATATCAATGAGTTCTGCACGACAGGGACTTAGTCATACACACATTTGCATTGCTCAATCGAAAGTATAGAAATCGCAAAATGATTCACAAAATTGCGTAAGTATCACAATATTGAGCTGATACTGCCGCCTAATATGTTCCAGTGTAAAAGATAGCCTGGAATTAAATAGTGATCAAATGATAGCAGTACTACTTCTCGGTGGCTTCCGAATCGTCACGACCCGGTCGTGTGGTCCCTTCGGAAGATTCTCCGACGGAACGGCGTTGCGTATAAAGAACCTCCTCTTGAGCACTGTTATGAAATAGGGTGGGGATATTTTGCCGGCAGCCGGCACAACCACTCGGGAAAAAAAAGATTGCCGGGAGTTTCGGACGGCAATGATTATTCTAAAAAAGAAAAATATATAAATCGCCAAATGTTTCACGAAGAAAAAAGTTCGCCTCCCCTGATTTGAACCTGGGACCCACAGCATGTGAAACGGACACCTTTCCACTGAGCTACTCAACAACTCGAAGTTCCCGATTTGACTATTCCTTTTACACGAAACCCAATGGGAACAATTACCGGCCTTTTTTTTTTTTTTGCTCGGTTTGTTGTGTTGGTTGCCAGCAGAATATGTTCTACCTATAAAATACAATGTACGGTTTGAACGGATGTCGATGCAAGCGTGATTTACGCGCGTACATGCCTCGTTTGCTTGGAAGGCATCGCTTGAAAAGTGACGACCGCACACCACGTCGTGCGCAGTCAACTTCTTCCCTACTCTTACTTATCCACTGCGATTTGGGTTTCTTTTTCGGCAGGAAAGCGATGAAAACTGATTCCAGGCTCTAAAGCATGCGCTGAGAACTGCGGTACGCAACACGAGCGTACTATATTCTAACAAACCTGCAGGGAACGCGGCAACAACACGGCAGCCAACGGCAGCACACTGGAACGCCGGAGTTGTTTTCCACGCAGGCAGTATTTGTTTTGGTGAGCGCAGCGCCCCCTATAGTTCGATCTCCTCGCCAATCTCTAGCCGAACTTGGCGTGGGCGCTCCCAGCAAGACCAGCTTGACCACCACGGTAATTAGTTCGACCAGATTCACCGGCTTGTCTCCATCATGACCAGCTTGTCTCCCAGCTTGGCCACATTGGATGCATGGAAAACCAGTTTGACTAGTTAGGACCAGACTGGCTCCCAGCTACACCAGATTGAATCTAAAACCAGATTCTAGTTACACCATGGTGGTTTTTACTTAAACCATACTGACCACCTCAAATTCTGGCTTGCCCAGCTTCAACCAGCTTGATTACCAGTTAAACCAGTTTGTCTACCACATTGACCAGATTGACCAGCTTAGTTACCAGCTTGGCCAGTTTGATTTTCATGCTGGTTTTTGCAATAGGGATGTGAACTGGTTTATTTGTTTCGGCGATTAGGGTACGTTTCATAGTAAGCAACTTGTATTGTATCCCTTACCAGAAGTGATAGCATACGCAAATATCTAAGTAAATAAACAAAAATAAATAAAGAGATGTAGTCTACACATGATGTCGGCCAGCTTCTTTTAAAAAGCTTACTTTGGACACACATGTTTACCTATGGAAATAAATTACTTGTACCACATACGCGAAAATGGTGTCTGAAGTTCTGATGCACGCTAACCTTTAAAATGTTGGTCAGATTGCCGTACGAAATTTTCCTAACATTAAATTAGACTTGCAACACTGATTTTTCAAGGTGCGATACTATCTACATAAGAACACCTGCTATAGAAGAAAATGTACACCCAGAAAGGTTTTAAATGTCTGAGGTGTTTTGAAGCACTCTGTTAATTAAATGTCGCTTTCTTTGGAGTTTCCTTTCTATTATTCAGCTCTGAATGAACTGGAGGTCGGCGTGTCTTCTCTGTAAACATCTCGATTTCATGCGGTCATGATGTCAAGCGAAGCAACACTCGCTGCCCAAGGGAAAGGGTTGAACTTCATCTCATTTATCAATAGTTAAGTGGTACAAATTACCGCGTAGCTCCGCACCGTCGTTAAAATATTCAGCGCCGCTCTGAAGAACGTGCTCCTCTACCCGCGGCACAACACGCCAACTTCAAATGTTTGCGAATACCCATGCGGGTTATTAAGCTCATCAGCGCTGATAAAGTGTGTCCGAAAATTGATAATAAAAGACCGAGTAAGCGAGCGTCGCAAACTTTGTAAAGAAATTTAAAAAGCTAAAAATAAAGACGCACATCCCCAAAAGTTTTTTTTTTTTTTTTTGTTTTTTAATTCTAACTGGCATTATGCTGATTATACGCCTTCGGAAAACTTCAGAAAAAAATTCAGGTTTGTTTCCCGTTTCGGTATACTTCCGAAAGGACCTGTACGAAACACGTTACAAATAACATGTTACATGGACCTAGTTACTCTTTTTCGTGACAAAGTGGCGACTTAGTTACTTTTTAAGAGATGGAACTGGTAACGTGCTTCGGATACATTTTGGTGAAGTAACAAGTAACGGCATTTAGTTAGTTCTGGTGGGGGAATGTGTAAACCCCGGCTCTTACGCCAGGTCGCGACTGTAAAAAAAAAGAAAAGGAAGAAGAAAACGCTATATAGTCTATAATAAATATGTGCACAAGGCATGTTAGTATAGCCACCGTTATTCCTAAGTAAAATCCTTAAAAAACAGGAATATTTTAACGACAACAAGTATTGGAAGGGGCTACTGCTTCATGAGAACAATATATTTTCAGTATAGCGAGAACATGACGCGTTACTTTCAGGACGTCATAACTAGTTAGTTTTAAATCGCAGAAACGAGTAACGTACTTAGCTATATTTTGAGTGGAAAACAAGGAATGATTTTTGGTAACTTTATTTAGTTTCGAATTTGCCGTAGACCCCCGAAACAAAGCATTACGTTATAATATCTACAGAGGTACACGAGGCATGGACAAAAAATAATATCTACACCTCGTAATTGGGGGACACTTCCTTCGCAAAGAGCCGTCGTAACCTTAATATTAAGAAAATGTACCAGAGTTACCCTTTGAATGTGGAAGTAAGTATTCGCGATCGAATTTAATTCTTCCAACAGATTTAACTCACCTGTTAACAAGAAGAAAGGTAACTTGCCTCAAAATCTGTTTTTGAAATTATCAGTCGACATATAAAGACACCACAGGACAGATTATGTTTCTCAAAAGGAACAAACGCTTTATTCACACCCTAAATACTATACATGAGTATACTCAAGGGTAGACTTATTCAGATATGTTTTTTTTTTTTTCACGTACAAGACCCCACTCCAACAAATTACGTAGATGTGGTTTTAAGTGGGATACTGCTCTTTATTTCTGGACAAACTCTGACAAATTGTGTGAACATCTTGAAAATTTGCTTCTCGCTTAACTTGTAGCTGCTGCTCATTATAGTGGACTCGGGAAATTTCTCGCTCTGTGTGAACTTAGAATAGGTTGCTTCTATAACGGAAAACAGTGTTAATTCCAAAGTATTCTCTTTTAATAGGCTGGACTAATGTATTTGCTTCAGTGATTATGGTGATTTTTATAGAAAACCACTCTTATTGCATTCCTTACCAGAAGTGATAGTATATACAAATATCTAAATAAATTAATTAATTAAAATAAAAGCATAAACATATAGGCAAATAAATAAACAAATATTTGTAATGTAAACTGATATCGGCCAGTTTCCTTTAATAAACTTTCTTTGTACAAATATATTTACCCATGGAAAATAAATTGCTTGTACTACATATGCAAAAATGTTGCCTGTAATTATGATGCACGTTAACCGTTAAAGCGATCGTCGGCATGTCGAACGAAGTTTTCCTAACATTAGGCGTACAACTTAAAAGCTGCAATACTATCTGCATAAGAACACCTGCTGTAGAAAAAAATGTATCCTCAGAAAAGTTTTAAAAGTGAGTGGTGTTTCGAAGCGCACTTAATTAAATGTCGCTTTCATTGGAGTTTACTTTCTATTATTGAGCTCTGAATGCACTGACGGTCAAAGTGTCTCCTCGGTAAACATCTCGATTTCATGCGGCCATGATGTCACGCGAAGCACTCTTCGCCGCTCAAGGGCAAAGGTTGAACTTCATCTCATTTATCCTTACTTAAGTGGTACAAATTATCGCGTAGCTCCGCGCCTTCGTTGAAATATTTAGCGCCGCTCTGAAGAACCTGCGCCTCTACCTGCGGCACAACACCTAACTTAAAGTATTTACGGGTACCCAGTGCTGGGTATTAGGTGCATCGTTGCTGATAAACTGTGTCCTGAAATCTATAATAAAAGGCCGAGCAAGCGAGCGTCAATAAATTTGTAAAGAAATTTAAAAGGTTAAAAATGAAGACGCATATCTGCAAGCCCTAATTTTTTTTATTCTAAATGGTATTATGCGGATAAAACGCATCCGGAAAACTTTAGCAAATAAATTTTAGGTTTGTATCAGCTTTCGGTATTCCCCCGGAAGACTTGTACAAAAGCCGAAGCATATAACGCGTTACTTGGACCTAGTTACGTTTTTTGGTGACCAAGTTGCAACCTAGTTACTTTTCAAAAGATGGAACCGGTAACGTACATTGGATACATTTTGGTAAAGTAACACTTAACGGCATTTAGTTCATTTTGGCGGGGAACGTGAACAACCTGGTTCTTACGCCAGCTCGCGCATGTTATTAAAAATTAAAAACAAAAAACGCTAGAGAGACTATAACAGTACGTTCACAATTTGCGTCAGTACAGCCATCGTTATTCATAAATGAAATCGTTAAAAAACAGGGATATTTTAACGACTACCAATACTGGAAGGGACTACTTCCTCATGACAACGACATATTCAGAGTAACGAGAACAAAACCCGTCACTTTTTGGACGTCATAACGCGTCTGTTTTTAATCGCAGTAACGAGCGACGTACTTAGCTACATTTTTTAGTGTGAAACAAGTAATGCTTTATCGTACATTATTTCAGTAACGCGTGCTATCGAGTAGGAATAAAATGCGAACAGCTGAGCATTCGATGCGTGCTACACAACCTAGAGGAAAATAGCCATTGATAAAACTCCGGACTAGAGAGAGAGGGGCTACGAGGTTATGCACATCCGCGTAAATGCACGTTCCCACATCCCACTTTCCAACGCGTAGGTTTATTAGTTTTTCATTGCCTCCAGGTAACGCAGCATGTATCGTAGGTCACGAGCTCTGATGTTCGCATTTCATTCGTACTCGGTTGTATCTGTCTCTTCCCAGGTATGGGTCCAAATATATATATATTTTTGATTGTAGCTTAACATATTTGGGTGTCGACTTGTACTACAAATGTAAACGGAATGCCAAGTGCGTAAGCGTCATTTTAAATTAAAAAAAAATTATCAGTTTCACACCGAAATATGTTAAGATTAAGAAACACCGTACTTCAAAACGTACTCCAAGCTTTTTAATTCTAGAATGTCTGAAAATCAAAACTTTGATTTTGTAGGTGCCTGTTTGGCCACCAAGGGTCGCCGCAATACCTCTGAATAACTAGTTTGCACTTGGGTGCTGGCGTTGTCCTTCTATCCACCCAGGAAGTTTGTAAACACGTTGACACTCACGCCGGCTCGGTTGGTCAGGCAGTTTCAATGTATTTCGGACGGATAGCGTTTGATATAATTAAATTGTTTATGTATATTGGTTTAGGATGCAGCAAATATATCACCGCATATCTTGAGTTTTATGATTTCTAATTTAATTTTCTTTTACGGATAACTATACATTCGTTTATTTTTAGTACTACAATGGGCCGTCGTCTATGCTTATAAAAAGTGACCCTTGCTGGGTGCTGCCGCAACGAACCCCGACGTTTTTCCCGGAAAAATGCCGTTTGGCCGGCTGAGGCAAGCCCTAGAGGCGGCTGTATACATTCCCCAAGATATTTATGAAGATATCGATGTGGTTATTATTCCTCCTAATCCATCAGCGGACATGAAGCAGGGAGAGGGATTTGATGACAGCACCAACATTGAAGAAGTGAATGATGTGTCAGGTAGGAGGATGAAGTTTTATAAATATTTACCTGATCGTCTGCTCGAAGGAGAGCTGAACTGATGGATATCCATCGGTGTTCTAGAAACAATAGATGTACACTGTCTGGAAAATAATTATGATGGTGACCATCAGCCGCCCCGTGTCAAGCGGGCAAAGTTCACAGATATGAAACGGAAGAGGATAAATACAGAGTTGGTCGCCTTCAACAAAGGGAGATTGACAGCGGCAGAAAAGCTAAAGTCCTACTTTTTGGGAAAATCTCCAAACCAAATCTTCAGCTCAATTTTCGATAAGGAAGTGCTAACTCACATCGCCATCCAAAGCGGGACCTATGCCAAGCAAACAATTTGCACGGTTTTGTTTTCACGACTGATAACCTGAGAAAATTCCTCACTATTATTTTGTTGAGTGAGTACCACAAGCTTCCCAGCAAAACGATCTACTGGTCCCTTGACGAAGATGTTGGCATCCCCACCAATTGCATGAGTCGGCAGCGATTCCTCGAGACGAAGCGGCTCCCGCATTTAGCCGACAATAACTTGGTTCAGGGGAAAACGGATAGCATGTACAAGGTGCGTCCGTTGACCGAGTTGCTAAACAAGAAGTTCAGAAAACATGGCACCTTTCACAGGACCCTCTCTGTTGATGAGTCTGTGTTAAAGTACCTCGGTCACCATCCTTGCCAGCAGTTTGTTATGGGGAAACCTATTGATTTGACTATAAGAACAGCTATTGCGGAAAGTCTCCCACCCCAGACGCACGACTGTTGGGGACACGAGTTGCCCTTTCCCTACTTGAGGCCGTCATGACACCCGCCGACCATGTTGTGTTATTTGACCATGTTTTCGCGACTCGCGACCTTCTCATCACTCTGCGACTCTGCGGCTGTGTACAGGGTATTTATTTAATACGAAAAGATTTACAAAGAAAAAAACCATTAAATATGTACTAATATGGCTAGGGGGACATAATATAAGATAATGATTTTCATGAAACATCATATAATTCACTAAAATATGTTAAATGACTTTATAATTAGTACATAAAACGCCCGATTCCGGTTATAAAGTTACTTGGCGTCATCTAAAACCTGTAAATCAGTCCCTTTTTGAAGGATTTGAAGAATATGTGGTAAGCGTTGGGGTGCGCTAAAATTCCGGCCCGTGAAACAGGCGTAACGCTGGCGATAGGAATAAGCGGATGATAATCTTTTTATATCCGTTTTTGCCGAAAATAAAAACAGCATATTTTAGAGGGCTAAGTTTACTTTTGAATTTAACGGCAGTGATTGAATTCATACCCCATTTTCAAAAAATATACTGTATCCGATTAGAGCGTTATAAACAACCAGAGGAAAATCGTAATTAGAAAATGGCTCCCGTTGCCGGCAGCAGAAGCTATTCACCCTTTTGCATTCTGGGGTTCAATTGGCCGCTATGTTTTAATGAACATGTCCAATGATCTCAAAAATATTTTGAATCACAAAACGGTAAGTTGTGAAGCTTGACATCCTGTTACAACCACAATCGTTACTTTTTGGAAAATGCTTAGCGTTGAGCGGTTCGCAATTCATGTTTTCGGTGCAAACAAAAATTGGTATGTTTTCCTCAGTCATCCGGTATATGAAAATTTGGGAAAGAAATACCACATCGTCGCAACAGATGCAAGGGTGTATTCTTGATTAGCAAATCCGAACTGAACAAAGTGCACATGTCACTCACATGCTGTGTATCATGCCTGTAATCCAAGAAAAAACGTATTACGATCAAGGTAAAACAAATCGGCCCGAAAGCGAACAGTCACCCCATTCCAGTAAAGTTGACATTTGGGCTAGTTGGTATTGAAGGTGCGCTAAATACCTTCAATAAGTCACCCCAATTGTAACTGTAGTTGATGCGAAACCAATATCAACTCTCACCTCCATTTCAGAACCCTGAACATTTCAGAACAAATCATTCATTGCGCAAAAAAAAGTAGAATTGGATAACACGTAGTGACACGTAGGGTTTCAAGATCATAATTAATGCGCACCAGGTTGTCTGTACTTTAAGCGTTTTTTTTTCAGTTATTTCTTGACATCACGGACGGCAAGGCTTGGCAAAATATCGTTCTCCACGTGACGCGTGAATTTTTCAACGACAGCTCCGTCGAGGGACACCGCCTTCTCGAAGTGACCTGGGTTTACGTCGCAGAGCTGTGCCGGTATCCGCATCTGTGCGCGGTGGTTATTGTTTTACAATGTTTAATCTCAACAGTAAAGTGAACCCCATTTGAAAATCGAAATTAAAAAAAAATTACTCACGAACTTTTGAATAACGTAACAGTGACTGCTGAAAGTCTCGCGGACCGACTTAGTCGCCGTCCATGTGCTCAGTGCCTCTGCTTGGATGATCGCGTAAACTTCTCTCAGCGAGATCGATGAAAGTGGTGCCAATGGTTTCTCTTTATTCGCTTAGTGCTCACTCCTAAGACAAGTCACGTGCAAAGTTGTGGCGATGTGAGCATTTTTTCGTGGTAGTTTTTTCGTGGGAGGGTGTGAGATTTCAACAGTCGTGTGTTTGACGTCGAATGCTCTTTGTCCTCCCTTAGACAACTGCGCAAGCCTAGCCCGTCGACACAGGCAAATGATTTCACCATGCGGCTGGCTCCTCTTCGTTCGTTTAGTGCTCGCCCCTGGGACAATGTTTGTGGCAAAAATCGTGGCGGTGTGAGAGTTTCTTTGCGGTGATTTGGCGGTGGCGTGACAATGCTGCGGTGCCCACTTTTGGTGCGATACCCTGCGTGAAATACTAGAATGACGCTACTGCCGTGCTGCCTTGCCGGACACCGTCTCGTTAAAAGGTCAAAAGACGCGAACTGAAACAGGACGAAAATCACACACATCATGTTCGCGCCTTTTAACCTTTTACTCTATCTGTACCAACTAGCCACAACCAACGTTTAGCCGTCTGGTTCTCTGCTCGCTTTAATAAATGAGATGTCTACTGATATGACGCTTGTAAAGAAGTATTAATTTCTTTCTGAAAACGGCGCCCTTGACAAGTTTCGTCTTTTTTTATCTTTCGGTGTCCTACCATTGTCGCACATAGAGGTGCCCTTCCGTCACTTACGACCACACGGGGTAAAAAACCTTCCAGAACTTAAGCTTCTACAAAATGACACAGGCACATTTGCCGCCTCCTGACGATGTCGTCATGTCCGAAAAGCAGCAAGCTTTGCTCGCACCGCTCGCTCTGAATCCGACGTTGTCATTATGTCGTGGAGCACACGAGTCACTAATTTTGTGACAGCGGAGGCACTTGAAGCAGACTCATTCCGTCGGGGGAACGGAGCGTTCACTAATATCTAAAGCTGTCACAAACTGTGCCTTTATACAGCCGCTCTGTTCAGAAACCTTCTAACACCGAACACGCGGTAATTTCAGTGAATAAACCTAAACTCTCAGGAGGGAAAGCGAAAAGGAAAGACATGAGTTGTGCGACTAGAACCCAGTACTTCCGCGTGGGTGTTGCTTGCGCTGTCAATTTTTGCGCTGCCAACTCTGCCACGCGAGCGACAGTATTGGTTGCAATATATTTCTAGTAAAACCCCTGTTTGATGACCCTGAGATGTCCTCAGATTTTAATAATTTTTGAAGTGCTCTAAATAAATATTCTCTTTACATTACGGCACAGAATACTCAGAAAAGGCTATAGTATTGTATCACTTAGACGTACATTATGGATGACTTCAACTTAATTCAATTGACTACATTTGTTGAAAATTACAACATATTTCGCGACAATGAATATGAATACCTTCTCGATCCAACGTTATTCAGCATGCTAAATTTTCATTCTGTTCCTGATACTGAAATAATAAAAACAAAAATACCAGCGTTCTTTTTTTAATTTTGATAAAGGTTGTGATAAGGTATCCTGAAAGAAAAAAGAAAATGCATAAATTAGCCTTATTCCTCACAATACCAAAATAAAATATGTTTGAAGCACGGACTCTAGAACGAATTGGGCACAGGTCGTTGATGTTGATCTTTTGCTGTTATAACCCTGAGAGCAGATTTTTATCATACTGTTCACAACGAACACTTCTCAGATGACACTGCATTATACTGCCTAACGAAACATAGCCGGGATCAAATAATATCGAATTCGTATTGTTTTTTTTCTCGATGTGTTAGGATAAATTTGGGTATACAGTAAATGGCTACGAATATTCTGAAGGCCGTCTTTGTGGGCATGATTGGAACACTACTTTTTTACCCTTTGAATACCAAATTGGAAAGGACCACTTATTGAAGTGACATATACTATTCAAGCGCTTTTGTGTTGGTAAATTTATTTGACGTTTCACGTTGTTGCTTTGGATAACATATAATAGGAAAGCATGACAAAATGTTAACATAAAGCATCTAATGTCCTAAATAACTCAATAATATGTCAACATTTTTTCATCTTCTATATCAAATAAAAAAAATAAACATATATTTCTAATTATCTTGCTGCTGTACTTTTTCTGCCCAATGCACATCTTTACAACATCCTCTAATCCTCGCAAAGTAAACACTCTCCGCAGTTCTGGATACACAGACGTATTCAGAACGTGCCAAGCGGAATCCTTTTAAGCTTAGTTGGCTAGCGCGTCTTCCTATTAAGGATATTGACGTTAGAGTTTCAGAGCCCGATCGCTATATACTTTTTATTATGCTACCAGATGGTAGAATTTTATTTAATTAAATTCAGCAGCTGATCACCAAGATACAAGAATTGTAGGAATATTTTGGTCAATAACACAAGTATCTCGTATATATACCTTTTAAAAGTGTAAGTACTGATGTATTTATGGTTCCTAAATAATCATGTTGGCTTATTGACAACATATGGGCAGATAGGACGTACAGTACGCTAAGGGTTACAAGGCCGTAGTACTCATATCCATAAGCTGCCATGCCACACGTACACATCGCGACACTGTTAGTGCGAACACGACATCGGCGCATTTTCGCATTTTACTTCTAAATGGTATTAGCGGGCACGAATTTTCATCGCTTAAATTATAGAACTAAATGAGCTCTTTCCGTAGCAATAATAACTTGGATGACATCTTTTGGTTTCAAAGAGAAAAACTGGAAAAACCGGCGATCGCTTGTTCGCGCTAACAGTGCGCGCTCTGTACGTCCGTCAAAACTTAGAATGTGCTGCAACTCTCTGGAACCCGGATCAACTGTACCTTATAAATAACCTGGAAGCAGTTTAGGACAGAGCCGGTCATTTCATCTTATCCACTTATTATCTTTTTTTTTTCTTCAGTGTTTCAGCATTAAAAAGTAAACTATTCATATCCTCTTTGCAGCTTCGCAGGAAGGACTCTCAGCTCTGCCTTGTTCATAAAATATACGACCAGATTCCCAATCCTGAAACAAGGTTGTAATCACCACCCGACCGAACATATTGCGTTATTAACGCATTTTTGGTTCTACTAAATATTTTAATCGGCCATTTATTCTTCAAGCAATAAAGCGTTTGGAACAGCCTCTCTGGAACAGTCATCGTGGACCTGGATGGCTATTTCTCTTCTAGAAAACTACATATTCGTTTTAAATAGCATCCTTCTTTTGTTTTGTCCTTAACGGCGCCTTCAGGCGAAATAAATGAATAAATGAATACTGGAGTTCCCACATCACCTACCAAAGGCCAGCGGTGGGCTCAGCTTACACAGGAATGCTGCGTCAGCGTCTGGACGCTACAAGAGTCAAATGATTTTGAAAGTGACTCTAGCCCGGACTCATCTTTCCGCTGATTGAATACGAGCCCCGTCCGATCCCTAATATCCCTAATGCAGCACTCATGTTTAATCTGTGCCCTGAGATGGCCTTGATATATTACTTAGAAAACCCGGCACAACAGCGTTGTTACAAAAGCGCTAATAGCAAAACGCCCAAAAACAAATTGGGTTAAAAAGATATGGTAGGCCAAGTAATAGCAGTTCTCTGATCTATTTCCTTGTTTTATTCTTTGTCGCGCTATGCGAGTAATTTAACAGAGGGACAAACAGATGCATGCAACCAAGACGTGCTCTAGACGCGGGAGTTGGGGAAGCAATCGGATCTGGCGGGGAGCTTACCGGCAGTACTTGGGAGTTGTCAAGACTGCATCAGAATATCGCGGAGCGCTCATTAACGCTGCTTTTTTGGCATTTCCCGGAACAGTGCCGACTCCAGCGTCGCAAGAAAGACGCCTGAAGCTGTCGACGTTACGAGCAAAGACCGCGGGTGGACGGTGCCGCATGAGGATTGCGAGATTTAGCAGTCGTGGTAAGTAGACGCAGAAAGCAAGAATTAGCTAGTATTTAGTGAAGAAAGGCAAAAAAAAAACGCAGGCAAGCTGGTGAATGACATCGAGACTTGTGCTCGTTACTTGAAAAATGTAAGGCATTACAATTACGAATTACCTAAACTCAAATGTAATGAATTAGCGTTAAAAATTACTTTCGTTGAAAAGTAACGGACTACTTTACTCGTTACGTTACAAATTACTTTCAAGTTACTTTTTCCGTACACTGATCTAGAAAACAATAGAGACAATTTTGATATTTTGCGAAAATGTTTTGCAACACTACTTTTCATTTCTCATAAGCCCGTATTATGGTAGTCCTTGTAAAATAAAACGTTGTACTGAAGAGAAAGAGTGTATGTGCACTCCGTTGACCAGTAAGCTGCCAAGGCACCGAAAGCTGCAACCACACCCGCCATCCCGCTATCTTACGGCTTCCGGAAACGATCCCTGAAATTGTGCAGACAAAGCTAGCTGTGCACATGGTCAGTAACAGCGTCCACCTCCGCTACGAAATTCGGAGCTGAGGAAGCGATCTACGAAAGTTCCCTTTTGACTCGGGGTTTTGCCTGTTATTCACAAGAAAAGAAAAACTTGGTTCTAACGTTACAATGTATAGCCAATGCAGAATTCAGGTGTCCCAGCTTACCTTGATGTGCTTACGTAGATTAGAGTTTGTTGTTCTTTCTGATGACAATGTGTATTTTTTTTTGGCAAGCAAAGTATGCACAAAAACTCTGG
Organism: Ixodes persulcatus; assembly: GCA_013358835.2. Lineage (NCBI taxonomy): Eukaryota > Metazoa > Arthropoda > Arachnida > Ixodida > Ixodidae > Ixodes > Ixodes persulcatus. The sequence goes on from JABSTQ010009503.1 coordinate 680,851, forward strand.
GTTGCCGTTCTCTTTAATGCCCTGATTTTTGTCTCATCAAGAAATAGCTAAGGAGACGACGGACGCTCCTTGACCGACTTCCAAAATTCTGCGGGTATTTCCGAAGACAATTTTCTACATCTACTCTCGGTTTATCTACACTCGACTTTTATTACCTGGAAAGAAAAAAACGTATCTACAGAAGAAAGGTGTTTGCATTGGGTCGTACATAGCTCCAGTTCTAAGTGATCTCTACCTCGCCCACCAAGACAGACTATTGAACAATTGCCTTGACTCCCCCAGTGTTGCTAGAGTATTTCGGTACGTTGACGATTATTTGATTATTATTGACGCCGAGAACAGCAATTTACCAATCACTGTGGCCGGCGTTCTATCAACTTTTAAAAACTGCCTGAAACCTTTGGAAATTACTCATGAGCTTCCAGCAGAAAGATCTATCCGATTCCTAGATCTCCGGCTCATTTTCCGACACACTCATATATGCTGGATATATGAGCCAAGGGGTAAAAAACCGATTCTTCCGTTCAATTCGGCACATATTAAGCTGGTAAAAAGAGGAATCGTAAAATTATGTCTAAACAACTCTCTTCAAAAATCCTGCGAGCACTCTATTTCAGTGAGCTTTGATGCGAAAATTTCAAGATTAACATCCGCCCGATATCCCATCTTAATAACATCGATTGCAGAGAGCATCCTGAAAACAACAAATAAGGAAAAATCTGTCACACCAAGAGCCAGAGATAGAACCACGAGACCAGTCGTTCTTCCCTACTTCCTCAGGTTCTCTCATGGCATCAAGAAACTCGCTAACAAGTTCAACATCAACGTCAACTTCTCTGCTCCTAATAAGCTTGGAAACGTGTGCAAACAAGTCAACTCACCTAATCCCCACCAAACAGTAAGCTGTACTAAAAAACATCAGAACAGCTTCGTTGAGTGCGCCGAGGAAGTGGTGTACTCATTTCCCCTTTTGTGCGGGAAAATGTACATAGGGCAGACTGGACGATGCCTTAATGATAGGCTTCGTGAACACAAAAACAACAGCACCAGAGCTAACTCTGGCCATCTGGGCTTACACTGCCGCGATTATGGGTGCGAGGTTCACCTGCCATCTTGTACAATTTTAGCTAGGAACAGTAACCAATTAACTAGAGGAATTATTGAAGCTGAACACATCGCCAAGAATTATAAAAACTGTATCAGTACACCATCTTTAAACCCGACAGAAAAAGAGAAAAAATCATTAGGCGTCTAGGAGATCGGTGCCCGTGATTCGGGAAATTTGGTAGTGCAAGAGGTAGAAGAAGACAAAGTAAATATAAAAACGAGTTGCCAGTAAGTGCGGTTGTTTGAATTTTGCTTTATTTTTCGTGTGTAAGGAGTGAGTGTTGTTTGCAATAGTGCGCTGTGGAGTGTGTAAAAATGAACAACCAACTCGCCCAAGCCGCTACGTTAACAATATTGCGTTAATTTTATTTAGAGAGGTGGTACTGAACACATCTATCTGTGCGAAAAGTTGGAAACGAAAAACGTGAAATCCCCACCTGCGTCGGCCCTCTGCTAATGAAAGGGAGTCTTACTGGCGCAACACCCGACAGATGGCGGCACATAAGAACGCAGGCGGCAAGAGGAGTGAACATACCGGCTTAAACCAGCCAAACGAGAAAATGCCAAGTGAAGCCGGAAGTAGAAATAGCAGTCGGTGGGAACACAGCCAAGGGTGCACAAGTCAGTCCAATGCCGTCGTTTGGTTTGGGTCATCGTTGGGGGCGTGCCACTCCTCACCGCAAGTTGGAAGCGAAACGCTTCACATCTGGTGGCGTCGTGTTGCCTACAGAAGCTTCCCACCTCCATGGCAGGCGGTATGCTTAATCCGTTTCGCGGTTGCAGACGGTAGCATGGAACATGGGCGTCCAGAGGGGGACTTCTAGGGGGTAAGGGGGGGGCCTCGCCTGCCTTCCTTGGGATTCTGGAGATAATCACAAGGAGAAGTGTCGGTGGTGTGCTCTTGAGCTGCGGTTGCAGTTCGAATACATCACTCAAAAGGCAGTCTTCAGACAATGTTTTAGGCGTCTTTATTGTATGACAGTCCTCGCCCTCCGCACATAGCAGATCGACGTTTCTGAGGCAGGAGCGACACGGGCACTCTTTCTTCACGAATTGTCAGTGCATGGTTATTTTATTCTACCAATGAAACATGAAAAATTAAGACATAGCAAGAACAAAACAAATGTGTCGTCTACGCTTAATGCGATAGAATTGTTAAGCTATTTCTTCACACAGTTCTGCCTATGTATGTCGCCTCTAATTTAGTCGATTTTCCGCTAAATTAAGCGGAAAATGGACTTCACGTGGGCTATGCACCACACAAGGTGTAGTCAATTTTCCTCTAAATTTAGCAGGGAATTTACTTCACGTGACCTATACACCTTTTGATGTTATCCGCTAAATTCAGCGGAATCAGGTCCCCGCTATATTTAGCAGAACATTTATTTCACGTGAACTATGCATCGATTCCGTCTCTCCGCTAAATTCAGCGGAAAATTGACTTCACGTGACCTATGCAGCAATTCAGGTTCCCCGCTATATTCAGCGGGATAAGGGTCCCCTCTAAATTTAGCGGAAAATTGAGTTCACGAGACCTATGCATCAATTCAGGTACTCAGCTAAATTTAGCGGAAAATTGACTTCACGTGACCCATGCACCACATCAGGTGTAGTCAATTGTCTGCTAAATTTAGGGGGAAATTGACTTCAAGTGACCTGTGCAGCGATTCAGGTTCACCACTAAATTTAGCGTAAAAATGATTTCACGCCTAAGTACCAATTTAGGTTCCCCACTAAATTTATCGGGCAACCGAACACCTGTCCGTGTGTGCAACGGTAAATGCTATCGCATACATAGGTAATCACCATTTCGTTTTCTGCAAATTAGACTCTCCCATCAATTTTTGTTTTATAATTTTTGTTTCGCTTTTTGTTACCGCGTCTTTTTGCTTCTTTCCCACTTTCGTCCGCGCTGTTTTGGGGTGCAAGACATATACATGGTTCGATTAGCTCCCAATGAGCGAATGAAAGCTGTTGTCGGATCCGGGGAATACCACCGCCGCTTTCGGACGGAGCTTTGGCGTTGACCTCCGGGTTCCTCTACAATTCTACGCTGGTGAGGTGCGCCTCAAAGAGGAAGGAAACAAAAAAAAAGCCACCGGCAACAGTGGTGTGGTCATAGAACCTGACGCTGCAAATGCGGTACTTACAGCGCATTCACGGTCAGCCCCCACTTGCCGACGCGGAGACCACTGTCGACATCTATCGGCTGTTGGGCCAATGAGACGCCTTTGGTGCCATGCTTTGGTCAGCACACGTTTGCCGTAGGCAGGGATTCTAAGTGTTGAATGTCTAACTTTTACTCAAGTAAGCGTGCTTAGTAAAATTAGTATAGCCTTAATGCGCGTTCTTCGGCCACTTCTGAGAAAAACACTTAGCTCGATTGTTCAAAAACCGTTTTATGTCATCCCTCCAGCCACGGCCCTTTTCATTTAATCTTCAGTTGTACATCGATGGTCGGGCGAGGCGCCGCAGTTTCGTGTTTCTCACTATGCGCCATCTGGCGGCAGCATATCGATGTAGGCGTGCACCGTCTGCTAATGAAGGGGGTGCTCGTCTATTATCACCCAAGCCCGGCGATGTCAGTTACGTCCCTCGTCCAGTGGAAATCAAAATAACTTCATTTGCAACATTTTGTTTGTGCCGGTGCAGGGTCGGTCACTCAAACGCACACTACTGGACATTTCTAGAGCGTATTACTCAGGCAATTGCTCGCTAATGAAACAATAGCCTTCCCGCCCCCACTAAAATACAAGGTAAACTCATGAGAACAGGAAACATTCTCTCCCTCTCTCATGGTTGCCGGAAGTTCCGCTAATGCCCTGTATTCCAAAAGCGTTGTATAAACCCGTGACACCGACTGAAAAGTTGGTAACACTCTGCAGTTATGTGCGGATAGTAAGTCGTCTGCTTTTTGCACAGGGGTTGCGGTGACGTCAGGACGACGCCGAGCTCCGATTGGCTTTGATTTAAAGGATAGCTGGTAGGCCTGAATGCTAGATGCCTTAAATATTACCCACTATTTGTTTCAATCATCCGATTGGAGCTCTGCGTTCTGACATCCTTGCAAGCCCTGTGAAAGAAGCATAGGGACATGCGCTCCGCATTCAACCTACAGCTTGGCTGTGCGGTTCGGATCCACTGGTGGTAACGTGGGGGAGGGGGGAGGAGGGGGGGCGGCTGGTTAAGCCTTCTAGGTGGCATTCCCCAATCTCCCCAGTAGACTATTCTCTAAAATGGGCTTCTCGCCGGTGCCATCTTCAGCATTTTTGCGTAGGGCTCGTGATTGGCTCGCTTTGCGAGGCGATGGACATGCCGGTGCAGGGCTGTGGAGATGGTGCACGTTGCGCTGTGCATTTGTATACGTTGGACTGTTGCATGCCGGTAAACAACTGAGAGGGAGGGGGAGACGAGAACGCGGGAACGTCGGAAGGACACCGATATCTAAATGGAATGATTAGTGGGTGACCGCAAAGCACCTGCATTTGACTCCACTCACTGTTTTTTTTTTTTTTTTTGCAGTCTATAGATTCTTGCTGTCGTCGGTCCCGGCGTGATTATTGCTGGACCTGTTAAATGTGTGCGGCGCGCAGGCTCGACTTCGGGCTAAAACTTTGCCTGCATTATACGGAAGACACCATATATCTATTTCAGTCGTTAAGCTGAACTTCCAAATCGTCTTCATGGTACCTTTAACGAGGTTCCGGAAGAACAAACTGGCAGATGTCTCAACGTTCGGATGCGAGAACATCATAACAAAACGAACCTGTTGGTTTACAGCTCCAGGACGACCTCCAATTACCTTCATGCTTTCATGCTGGGATACCACCGATCGTCCACCTTCTGTTTTTTGTTTGTTTTTTGTTTCCCATGCGTGCCGCCCCCCCCCCCCCCCTTTCATCTTCTTGCCTTCCTTCATCGCGACCGTTCTATAGGTTTTCCTAGTTTATCTACAGCTCATCAGGCTGTATATCTAATCTGGTGCGGGAAGAGTGTGTTAATTCTCTGTAACTTAGCCCTGATTGAACCCCTAATATTAATAATTGAATAAAGTTGAACGATTCACTGTTTATTCAACACCAAAAACTATATTATGGCTTCCATTTTTATTCAAATAGGAAATAAGAACAAGAAGTCGTTTACGCAATAAAGATATTGGCAAATCCATAGTGTCACGAGAAAGCACCATCCCAGCATGCCTTGTACAAAGAGTTCGCGAGCAATGTGCAGTCCTGTAAAAACTGTACACATGAGCCGGTGAACGGAGCGCAATATGACTTTTCACAAAGACGTCTTTATGTGGTGTATTTATTGTACTAAATGTTTGTGAATGTAAGTTATGAAAAGAAAAAGTTGAGAAAAAATATACTTTTACTTCTGTGATCACGAAGAACAACGACACGAAACCATCTGATTGCCGCTGCACCCACTTATGAAACCATATCAAACAAAATAATGTATGGCTTCTTCAAGGCAAGCACGCTAAACCAGGTACATCAGTTCCGAGTGCGTGTGTTACCATCTGTGAGGTGCAGCGTCAGCTAGCATGTCTGTAGAAAACGTACCGATTTTTTTCTAAAATATGTGTTCATCAAGCCTAAGTACGACACAAATACGCGACTTAAATACGCCTTTGTGGAAGGTTTCATTCCAATCAGTTCATTACCTCATTTATAAGTTTTTTTTTTCAACTCAATGGCGGTCGGAAACATCCTACAAAAAAACAGATTCACGGAAAAAGCAGCAGGAATAAAGACTGCAGGATGTTTTAAAAAAGAAGGAGTTAGTGTAAAGAGGTTGAATTACGCGCCGTGAAACTATATTATACCGATTAAGGCCGACAAAGAAACACACCGAATCGAGAAGAAAAAAAAAAACACATCCTGACATGAAATACGGTTCCGCAAAACGGTGTTCCCGACTGACATTTCTAGCGGAGCACAGCAACATTTGTCTCGAGAAAGAGTGATCGCCCCGCGCCAGGCTTCACCGAACGCGAAAGCCATTGATCTATTTCTGTTCGAGGCCTGGAGCTGCTCTCTGCTCGTCTAGGCAGCGCGTCCGATGGGTTTTTTGCTCTCCGTTTCGTTGCTCCATGTTTGTTTGTTTAGGGTTCCCATTTTCTGGTCGAGAGATTCCGAAGGCTCCGCGATGGATCCGTCATTTCTCATAATCACGTTCTTCATATTTTTTTAGATTTTTTTAGAAAACGGATTTGAACGTTTCAAGTAACTTCAAAGATATTATCCTTGCCAGGTTTTGGATCGGCTGACCGGATTTATCACGGGTATTGCTGCAAGGTTTATTTTAACGCATCCATTGGTCCCGCACAAGAGGAAGTTATATCATCACTTTGAAGTCCACGTGATTTATTGACAAAAAGTCGCATCGCGGTTTTACAGATTGGCGCTTTTTCACAGCTTAGTAACGTCTGCAAAGTTCGCCTCATTTACGCTCGGTCTCTATCATTCATTGAATTCATTTTGTCGCTAGCAATACTCGAAGACAGTAAGCAACGCAACGCAGGACGTCGGGGTGATGGAGAGCGGGATCCTCGAGTTTGACATGGTACCGGCAATGATGAAAGTCGCAGATACTTTTGAATTTTACATGGACGCTCGCTGTACCTTGGACGAGGGTCGTTCGGCATGAACCCCCAAAGTTCAAGCTGGAGGAAGGGACAGCGCCGCTAGATGTGGTCTGCCTCTCCGCAATGATAGCAAAGGGAGCGCAGGTCCGCCGTCGTCCAAACGTCGGTCTACCTTGCGCCACGTTACTCTGGGCGTTGAGCATACGGCGGCGCTGGTGCCTCACGTCGGGGAGCTGGCTGGTATTGTCGTGCGACGGGAGGTGCTCTCTAGCCGGCGGCGGCGTAGGTCAGTGCCGGCTGTATAGGAGCCGCTACGACGGGCACATCTTACAAGAGCGCCCCGTTGCACCTCCTCGTGAACAACCTCCGCGATCGAAACATCAGCTGGTCGTTCTAGGGAAGGGAACAATCGCTTCAGCTCTTCTGGATCCCAACATGCCGAATCACCGCCCGAAGGTTATCGATGCCAACGCCGTCGAGGTCAGGGCGGAACGATAGAAGGGATGAGGAGGTAGCTACGCCGGCTCGTCTGTGATAATAACCCGCCCTAGCCGACAGCGCTGGTTCAATGTTTGTTGTCTCAGCAAAAAATGTGTTCACGGTGGTCAGAGAGTATCGAGAACGAGACCGCCAAAAAGCTCGCTTTTCACGCCTCTCATCAGGACGCGCAGCTTCGTGTCTTCGGTGGCCCCAGGGTTGGCACAAGCGCAAAGGCGCAGCACATCTTCCATGAAGCTCGTTAAGCTCTCGGTGAGACCTTGGAAACTTGTTTGAAGGATGTCCTCGGATCGTTGTCATCGGTGTTGGTTTGTGAAGGTCCGCTTCAGCTCCTCCACACAGCCTCGTGGTTCTCAAACCAGTGCCTTGCCGTTCCCTTTAGTAAGAAGTAAATGCTTCGAAGGCGTTGTTTTGCACTCTGAGAAAGAAAGGGTGTATTCTTACAACCCTTGTCCCATATAAGATCGCCCAAAACTTTGGTTTCACGTACAGCGCGCTGACGTCCAACCGACGGTACCAACTTTCACGAGCGGCTTGATAGCCGAGTGGTACAACTTACTAAAAAAGATAATGTACGTATTACTGACTATAAAAAATGAATGACGTTTACAAATATCTGTAACGCGAAATTAGAGCGCAGCTCTTGAGGAGGAGGAGGAGAGGGTACAACGGGGAGGGAATGGCCTTCCTCCTCCTTCATACCCTCCTCTCCTCCTTCTTTCCTCTCCATCCCCTCCACTCTTCCACCTCCACTCCTCCTGCTGAATTTCTTCATGGGTAACGTGACACGAAGTCATGTGACATCATTTTCCCCGCTAAATTTAGCGGGGAAACTGAATTGGTGTTGAGGTCATGTGACGTCAATTTACCCTCTAAATTTAGCGGGTTAAGGTTCCCCGCTAAATTTAACGAAAAAATTTATGTCACGTAGCTTCAACACCAACTCAGCATCCCCGCTAAATTTAGCGGGGAACCAGTGGCGTCCCATAATGCAATGCGAGTGGTTACGCCGACGGCGACACCGCTGAACTCGGAAACGGTCGCCTAAGAGCTGCGCTCTAAAAAAGTGGTCGGGGCTTTCTTGGTCTTACTGCAAAACCCCAGTGTTCTTTTTTTTGTTTTCTTTTTGTAGTCTTCGGTAGGTACATTAGCTGTTTAATTGAGGTATATCTCACCGTTTTCAAGCCCCCCCGAAAAGCTTGGGGCTGTCTGTACGTCGAACCAAAGCTTTGGGGTGCATTATATATATATGAGAAACGGGTAAAGACGACACGCTTTTTTTTAGAGTGTGCCGTCCATGCGTTCGTAGTGCTGCAGCCACACGTTCGTAGTGCTGCAGCCACAGGTTCGTAGTGCTGCAGTCATACGTTCGTAGTGCTGCAGCCAGTCCTCCACATCCTCGGAGACGTCGCCGCGGAATGATGTTGGCGTGCGCGGGATGACAGGCAGATAGACGACAGGTGACACTCGAGGAGGAGGTTGGGAGTTCGTCGCCAAGTTTGTTTCCTTCTTGTCGAGCAGAAGACGAAATTCAGGATATCCTGCCTAAACGCCGCGGCTGTCCCGAGCTTCGGGTTCCTCGAAGAGTGGTTTTCTTGCTAGGGTGGGGTGGGACTTGGCTGACGAGTCCTCGGTGGTGTACGAGGGAGGCTGCACATAAGGTGCCTTACCCCACAACCTCCACGACACACGACAAGACAGGGCTCAAATAAAGAAACTAAATGTTTAATGCGGCGAACTTATTCCAAACAAAAGATGAAATAATTGGGCGTCGTGGGCGTCGATGTCGGCGTAGAAGCAAGATGGAGATCTGGCGAAAGACAGACTCCGGCTCGCAACGCAAAGCCACTTATGTACACGCGTGGGCTTCTGGAAGAATCGGCCTCGTCCCAGCCCAAGCCGACCTTGGCGCGCGCGTCAGCAAGGCCAGTTCCACCAGCTCTACCCGACCTTGACGTACGCGGTTCCAGCAAGACCAGCTTGTCCAGCACGACTAGGCGTTTGACCAGCTTCCCAACTTGTCTTTCAGCTTTACCACATTGGCTCATGAAGACCAGTTAACCGGTTAGGACCAGACTGGCTCCCAGCTACACCAGATCGAATGTAAATCAGATGGTATTTAAACCAAGCTGGTTTTACTTCAACAAGACTGATCAGGTCAAATTCTAGCTTGGCCAGCTTAAACCAGCTTGATTGCCAGTTAAACAGTTTGATTACCCCACTGACCCTTTTGAATAGCTTAATAACCAGCTTGACCAGTTAGGTTTTCTTGCCGGCTTTTGCAATAAGGAAAACCGTTTTTTTTTTCAGTTTCTCATAAAATTGGTTTTTATAGGCTGGGGAGCCATTTTATAATCAACGGTCCTAGATATAAACCCAGATATACAAAAACGGGAAACATTGGTTGTGGGTATGTTTATACCGCCTTGAAGTTAGTCTGCCTTCAACGAGCGATTTGTCTCTCAGCTGTAGATGATCAATTTAGACAGTGCAGTACAACCGCTAGCTTGGGTTCTTTAACGTGCACCATGCAGTAGTGATACACGACCGCACGCCGATGCGATGTTCATTTAGATCAAAACAGACAGGTGTGGGGACGGAGCGCAGGATCCTGAGTTATGCAGCGCGAGCTTTCGCTCCACGTGCTCCGAGCTTTTCTGCGGTAAAGTCACTGAAGCCTGAGAAAGTAGCGCCAAGCTCCCGTTATGGTCGCCATGTTGGTCCGTGAAATGAGAAATTTCTCCTTGACCCCTCCGGTCTTGGTAAGCCAACCTACATTCGCTAGTGACGGGTAGCTTTATGAAAATGTTTCTTGTATACCGAGATTTTGCTATCCACACACCGGCGAAACAAGCGTACATCTTCGTACCCCCACCATTTGCTGTGCCGGTGCTTGGAAGCGCTGAAAAATAAGTTTACAGTTTCGAAATACGCAAGAAATACCATATATTTGGAAGAGATTCGTGGAGATGGGCATGATTGATAAGTAGATTTCATACACAGTGCCAAAGACGCTAATATTGGCGAGGAACGCTTCCAGTAGGATGATGCTCCATGGTGATCTTGCCGCGACTGGTTGAGAACGACCGCTGGCAGCTTCGAAGATTTGAAGGGACCAAAATGGCGATTTCCATGGCACCGTAGACAGATTAGCGAATCACCTTGCGAGGTTTTGGTCGTCTGTATCTTAGTATCGGTTTGTGTCTGGCTAGCAGGAAGGGAAGGCAATGGCGCTACTTTCCTAGGGTCCACTGACTTTAGTGTGCGCTAGTCCACTCGGATACCAATTCCGTCCCACAACTGGACATTCACAATAACAAGAACTCAAAAACGTCTTAGTACTTCTAATTGGTCAAAAGTTGCACACGTTTCTAGCTACAACACTCGTTCACTCCACTACGTTAGCTCGCTATTTTTATATTTAAGGGGTATTTCACGTAAGAGTTACAGTATATAATAAAAAGGAATCTTGAAATAAAAACATTATTCCTTGAGGATTACGTTGTCCGCCTCGGTGGACGTAAGTGCATGAGAGTAAAGTGCTCATTACTTACTTAATAACCAGAAAAAACACTAATACATTTTGCGCTTTGTTTTAGCCACCATGTTTCAATTAGAGATTTTCAGCCCGTCGTTTGTAGAGGCCAAAACAGTTTAGAGATCTAAAATAATAATAATTTAACTTTGAGTTATTTTGGAGCGAATTTTGGAAATCAGAGAAGAGGGAAACCGAAACTAGCTTCGAAAAAGGCGCGCTATGAGTGGACGTAGTTTCACGTCGGAAGAGGCGTCAGGGCGTGACGTGTAGTGACGCGTACATTGCTGTCAACACGTGGCCAAAAGCCTTCGCCTGATCCCAAACCTAAGCACATCTTATGGGTTGTGAATGCAAAAGCATGCGTACCGTCTTTCCGCTCACGTGTTTCGTTTGCGGCGTATTTGCGTCGGCCGTGTGCACGCTCTCCCAGCTCTCCTCGCAGCTTTGACCTTGGACGCTTCGTGTTACAGACCCGCGCTCGCGGCGCGGACACGCAGCGCCATGGGATGGCGGTTGTTGAAACTGACATGCAGCGGCCAATAAGAGCCTCGTTGTCGCGCGCGAGCCAATGGGACCGGAGCCTAAATCTATCATTTTTACTCAGCTCCATTGGGATTGGGGAAACTAGGTGCCGTTTGGTTAGGCTTTTCGCGTGGTTTCATAGCTGGGAGCTGGCTTCACTTGGGGAAAAGATTTAAGGTGCCGTTTGGCGCCGGCTTCAAAGCTGCTGACGTCGGCTCGCTCCATGGGACAGTTAATGCTTTCGCAGTAAAACTGCGGGCGTACATTAATGGTTGTTAGTAAAACAATCTGCCCGCAAGCCGCGTTGCGTGCTGTACGATGGCCTCCCAGCACGCATTTTAAACTGCAGAAAAGGTAGGTATGGTTTTTGCTACCGTCAATGCAAAAGGAAATGCCACCTTAGCATCGTCAATTTATGCCACTCAACATCCACAGCGCCGTGTGCCAGCTCGTGGTTCGTTCATTAGAACCTTTAATCGACTTCGCTCGTCAGGATCTGTTGAACCTCCTCAGCGAAGAAAGCCTGCAGCCGTTCTAACGGAAGACTTGGACTTCTATTCTCGCATATGTAAGCATGAACCCTAAAGCCAGCGTGAGAGAGGTTATTAGGGCTTGTGGAGTTTGCCTGTCTCTGGTGTGGAGAGTGCATGCCTTGTATGCCAAAGTATATTCAGAATACTTTCAGAAACATACTAGATGGCAGACCTTTCGAACAATATTTTATGGAATGATGAGGCAACATTCTGCAGAAATGGAAATCCAAATCTGCACAAATCCACAGTGGCTCAACCAGCACAAACACCAGGTACAGTAGTCGGTAAACGTGTGGTGTGGTATATTTGCTGGTTGCATTGTTGGCCCTTGTTTCCTTGAAGGCAGACTTAACGGAAAATCTACCTTGACGTCGTCCTAAGCGAAGTTGTAACCTAGTTCATTTCAAAGTTTGCTTTGAACACCCTTAGCTCAATGTCGTTTTGACGCGAAGGTGCCCCACCACACTCCTGTACGTAAGCAGTCCGGTTTCTGGACAAAAACTTCACTCGACAATGGATTGGACGTGGTGGACCAACGCCATGGCCTGCAAGGTCGCCAGATCTACAGGGTGGAACAAGGAGACGGCAGGCTCTTTAAATCGACCGGAAAATTCGGTTTCTTAACCTATCGCGCTACGACTTTGTGCAGCGTTGCCCACAGATGGTGCATTTTTTTTGTAAAATTTTCAAAGAGCGAACTTACCTGAGGAAAAAGTAAAGAAAGAAAAAGGCTTAGCTCCTATGGAAACGCAGCGACGCCACCGGTCTTCGAAGAGCACGGCGCCGTTTCCCACGGGACACAAGAGGTGGCGCAACGAACGCCGCCAACGAACGAGCATACGGCGCGCCAGCGTCTTTAGCAGACAATCTTTTCGACTCAAAAGCGGCGCGCGTTCCGCAGGCGGCGACAGTCGCAGAAACAAAAACAGGCGCGGTAACAACAAGCAACTGCAGTTCCTTGTCTGCTAAATACGCCGGCTCTTGGAGTCGTCTGCTCGTTCGTTGGCGGCAGTTGGCGTCGCGACCGCTTGCGCCATCTCTTGTCTCCCGTGCGAAACGGCGCCGTGTTGTTTGAAGACCGGTGGCGTCGCTGCGTTTCCATAGGAGCTAAGCCTTTTTCTTTCTTTACTTTTCCTCAGGTAAGTTCGTTCTTTGCAAATTTTACAAAAAAAAATGCACCATCTGTGAACAACGCTGCACAAAGTCGTAGCGCGATAGGTTAAGAAACCGAATTTTCCGGTCGATTTAAAGAGCCTGCCGTCTCCTTGTTCCACCCTGTATTTCCTCTGGACTTTTTTTTTGTTTCTGGGATTGCATCAAAGACTACGTTTATGCCACCGAGACAACAAGCCACACACGATGAGTTTAAACAAAGGATTTTCGCTGATTGTGGGAATGTTTCACGAGAAATACTGCATCGAGCAATGTCCGGTATGAAAAATCGATTATTGATGTGGCTCTGCTTGATGGGCAGGCACTCTGAACATATTTGTAGAGCACTCGTGCTATGTAAAATCAAAACACTCATTAAAGTCAATCGACCGAAAAAGTTCTTGTTGTTAACAAGAATCGTCACCATTACATGAGTGCCGTTAAACGAAGCAGAAATGACATTCTCCGTGCGTTTATTTGAAACGAACTATAAAACGGATAACCTAAATTTCACAAGAAAAATGCGATTGTGCTTGTGCGCAAGCGGAGAAACAACTGCAGTGCAGAATTACCTCCATTATCTTAAAGCAAGACGCACGGTGAAATCTATCAAGTTTAGTGTGTTCGCGAGCACCGACATCAGACGCACGCGGTGACTTTCGATTTCTTACCTAGAACAAATAGGCCCCTGCGGGAGTGGGCCGTGAGCCAATCTGGGATTGGTCGAAAGCTTTTGGTCATGTGCAGACAACAACGTATGGGTCACTACACGTCACGTCCTGACGCCTCTTTCTGAGTGAAACTATTCCGCCTTAGCGCTCTTTTTCCGAGTAAGTTTCAGTGCCCTCCTTCCGTGATTGCCAAATTTCGCTACAGAATAGCTCGAAGTAAATTTTTTTTCTGATATCCTTCAGTTGCTTTTGTCTTTATACACGACGGGCAGCAAATCTCTAATTCAATCATGGTGGCTAAAACAAAATGCGAACATATTATTCCTGTTTTTTTTTTTCTAGTAATTAAGCATCTAATGAGCTCGTTACTCTGATGTGCTTATGTCCACTGAGGCGGACAACGTAACCCTGAATTATAACGTATTTCTTCAAGTTTCCTTAAAAAAATAATTTCACTCTTACGTGAAACATCTTATATATATATATATATATATATATATATATATATATATATATATATATATATATATATATATATATATATATATATATATATATATGTATATATATATGATGGTAAATTTGCCTTGTTTCTTCATACCGGCTACCCGCATTAAAAATAACGCCTTTGCCGGAAACGCGTTGCTTTTTCGGTAACGTAGTAACGCACTCCTACTTTTTCTACAACAGTAACGCGTAACTAGATATGTTACTTATTTTGAGTTACGGGTAACGTAGTTACGTTACTCGTTACATCTTCACAAAACTAAAAAGTACCTTTATCAGACGGCGTCAAAGCGCATCATCATGATGTTCGTCGTGTTTCTGTACGAGATATATCATGGCTGAACCAATCACGTACAAAATTGACCCAGTGACCTGCGCTTTTCACGCTGCTGCAATGGCCCCATTAGCTCATTGCGTCGGCTGTGTCTTGATTTAAGCTCAAACAACGTACAGGCGCCAAGTCATTAGTTATTGCACTCGTTCCACATACCTTCATTATTTTTGCCTTCCTTTTCCCCACGCAAAAAATTCAAAATTAAAAAAAAAGCCTCAGCGCCCACGCCCTTTGTCCAAAAGTAAAAAAAAAACAAAAAACATTGTCGGTAAAAACTGCTGTTATGTCAATTAACCAATAAAAAGTAACGCGTCCCTTTATTTTGCAAGTAACGATTAAGGTATTTCGTTACATTTTTTTTTCGGTAACGCCTACAACACTGCTCGCTACTGCAGGCAAAGAGCGTCGGTGGTTTTGAAAGAACCGAGTTGGTATACATCTCAGAATTCGAACTTATAGGTAATACCTTGACCACACGTGCTGAATACATGTAGCGACTGTGGGAGTGTGACAGATTTGGAAAGAGAGAGTTTTCAATTTTCACTATATGCTTCAGCCATAGAGTTATTATAATGATAATAAATCTATGCCTCCACAACTGATTCCAACTAAGTATTCTTAATCTTAGATTAAACGGAAATGTATTACCAGATGCACCACTCACTGACGGTAACCCTGTCAAATGGCCACGACATTTCAAGGTCCCTCCCCGAAGTCCTTCTTGAAAAAAACTAATCTTTTTTTTTTTTTTTGTAGTTAATCACTTAATATCGGTTACCGGTAAATAATTTACGGTTACGGTTACGGCTTTTATAAATTTTGAGTAACGGTTTCGTTTTGGTTACGGTTGCTGCAAAACATTATTTCCTAAACGGTTTTTGGTTGCGGTTACGGTTACGGTTTGAGTCCCTGGTGGAAACTTTGTGATGCTGATTTCTGTAAAGTTTCCCGTTGCAGGTCGGTCTTAAAAGAAAGCTTTTGATAATGTGACCTATGATATTATATTTTTTGCATTGTAAACCACGTTGGGGTGGGTAAAAGTATTTTGATGGAGGTGAGGTGACGCATAGTAACCGCATGATTACTCTTGAATTTCAAAAACAAAAGAACTAAGCGAATTTCTGTGTTATCCACTTTTCGCCAAGGGTGCTCACTCTCCCTGTTGTTCTTTGCTACATTTCTTGAGCCCTACTGTCTAAATGTCACAAGGACTGTAGACATAACGAGTGTTTCTTTCAATTCGCGATATGCTAATATATTAGCGTACACAGATGCCGTTGCAAATTTATGTAGCGATAGAGAGAGCTACTCAGCGGCTGTTCAAAACATTAAAACATTTTGCGACCAAACGGCCCGTGCCGTGAACTGGGCGAAATGCTTGAGAGATATGGCACGGCCATTGAAAAGTGACTCCATGTGTGTTTGAAACTGTTCGGCGGTGCACGGAGCCGGGTGCATACTTGGGAGTGCCTCTTAACAACTACCGTGAAAGCCACGAGCTCTGGCGTAACAACACTGAGGAGACGATTGCTAAAGCCGCTGAGTGGGTGGCCACGATTTGTATTTCCTCGGACGGGCAACAATGTGTAATTTAGTTTTTTGTTGCAAAAATTTGGTACCTGTTACAGGTTCTGTAGCGCTCTCGTGTGCATTCGCAAAATATGTACCGTGTGATGGTCATGTACACATAAAGGTCTACGCGGAAAAGAGCTAGACGAGATAACTTTTTTCTGCCGCGTGAATTCGGATCGACTTAGTTTGTGGCATTTGTTCATGCGACAGCTGGTTTCGCGGTTTTTCTTTTTGCGAGACCAGGCTGATCCTTGCCTGAGAACTGTCATCCAAGTACGGTTACTCAGAGAGCTACCCGAGTTCATTGTTTCCACGTGCGATACATGTGAAAGCAAAGTGAAGGGGTTTCTTGGAGAGGCTGTTGTCGCATACCAATGTCTTAGTGTATAATTTGTTTTTAAAAAGTACTTAAGCTCTGTCCCACGATAGCGTCTGACGCAAAATCTTGTTGAATGCCTGTTTTTTTGTCCCACTTTACCGCTCTTTTTTGTCTGGCAATACGAACCCTGATGTGCTTTCCCGCGGAATGAAATGCTAGTTCGTGGCTTTGTAAAAACATTTGTTTGTTTTAACAGCGGAACATTTTTTAACGTGTTTTTTACTGGGCTTGCATGTCATTTGGAGATGTAGGATGGCAGTTCGTGATGCGTATCCGGATGTCCGCTCAGTGCAATATTATTTATTTGAAAATTTGAACTTGATAGCAGCTGTGTACCAAAAAATTATTTCCGGAACTGGAGTGGTAGCCGGCCTTTGAGAAGGGCCGGCAACCACTCTAGTGGGGCTGATCTAGCAAGTTTATGGCAAACATATATTTGCTTTAAATATCGTATTGCTTTATCAGCAGGTAACTTGACGAAGAGGTATTTTTTGCAGAACAAAGTAGATTTTATTGGGCGTCATGGGAAGACAAGGAAGAAAATAATTGACTACAAGCGCGAAGACACCAGATATGAACACCTTCAGTGTTCATATCTAAATATTCCGCAGTTCGTATTAAATAGTAGTGTTTTGTTCGGCAATCTGACCGAAAACAATTAACTCCGCAACTACTGTAACAACCTCAGTCTTCGATTTGGACATCTCTTTCTGCAGAGAGCATAAATCATACAATTGAACTCATCATTAATTTTCCGACCGTTCAGGAATACGAGAAAGACGAGCAGAGGAACCGCCTAAATAATAAATATATAGCTCAAAGAAACTTTCTGCCGGTTAATTCATTTGAAGCTGCGGACCAAATATGATTGATAGTACGGCTTTTTTGTACGTCCGTTCAAAGACTGAATTCGCAATAGTTATGAGTGCTTTGTTCGAAAAGAGGAACCAGCCCACATCACTAAATTGATAAATAATACGGTCTTGTTTTTCCGCTCACCCTTTCTGCCCCTTCAACGCTAATAACCGTGCCCGCGGTGCTTCTTCTTTTGTTTTCAGATTCTTTTTATAACAAATATTAGATTCTCCGAAACGCCTTAAATTTATATTCGCATAAAAGTACGAATGCTTAAAACCAAAAAAACATCCGTATAATTAAAAAAAAAACATATCTCGCGATATTTGGTATCCGCGTTATTGTAAATAAGGCCATGAAATAAGGCCAATGACGGTTCGCGTTCGCGGTAAATAAGGCCGATGACGGTTCGCGTTCGGAGGCGAGAATGCAACGCCATCGCCAACCCGCAGTTTGGTTGACGGATATTGCATCGCAGGAAGACGCATAAAGCGTGCCTCCCTAAGGAAGGCGCACGATCGACGCGGTGATGATATCAATATAGAAATGGGACGGGCGTAAACTGATGTTTACGTTTATGCAAGGAAAGCGGAACAGGAAGAAGCGCCTTTGACAAGGGAGGGGTATTGAAATTTGATATCGGGTAGGGTACAGTCACAGGCCCCTATATATGGCATGTGTGTGTGTGTGTGTGTGTGGGGGGGGGGGGGGGGGGAGGAGGGGGGGATGGGGTGGATAGAAGATATAATCAAAGAAAAAATATTGTCTCAAAGGACTAACGACAGCATTTGCTCCCCGAAGAGACAATTTGGTTCAAGCTAGGTACCGTGCGCAAAAGCTGAGGAATAACTATCTGCATTTGACCAAGAATAAACGAGAGGCGTGTGCAAAAAAAAAAGAAAAGAACCTCCTAAGACAGGGTGCATCTGTACGTTTTAGTCTCCTAAGGGAAAAAGGAATGCTTGCCAGGAAGACAGCTAATAGTTCGCTCGTCTTTGGGGATCGGCGCGGTTCAGCCCGCAAGGCTCAAGGTATTGACAAATTCGGACGAAACTTGTAAATGTCTTTAATATGCAACGATCGTTCAGACATCACAATGCACACTGACCTTCGCGCGTTCTGCTAATGTGTGTTAACGATTGTGTTGAATCGCATCCAACCAACTATCTCTTAAACAATGATGTGTTGTCATTTGACAAGTCGCTTGGACGTAATTTGCCATCTCGCAAACATGAGTGTTTAACCAAAGATGCTACATCTTTGAATATTAACACCTTTTATTTTATTTCGTATTAAACAACTATAAGAGTCTGTAAAAGACGTGCCTTTAAAGCCGAGTCTCTCAGTCAAAGTAAATGTCCACCTAAAACGCCAAAACTGAGCTACTGAGAGTAACTCCAGACTCGTCTCTGAGTCTCCCCGTGACCAACCTTTCTGCGTAGTCCTATGCCGAACTCAAAATCCGGGACGATACAGTCGATGCACTGCATGTTCCACTCAGAAAGCTTATTTAGGCGCAGTATTCAGACGGCTTCGTGTCGTCGTCGCTGTTTCACATAACATTCAAGATAAACAACAAAGAACGAGCTAAACGCGCTCGCAACGTCAGCCATTTCAACACCGTGCCCGTAGCCTGAGCAAAACGGATGCAAAGTAAAAAAAGAAAAAGAAAAACGTCGAAAATATAAAAGTAAAACGGAACTGAAAAAAAAAGGGTTTCCTCGTAAGCAAAGAGCGCTGATTAGTCTTCTTTTGGTGTCACGTGCCGTCTGGTTGCTGGGCAGGCGAGCCGGCTGCAGAAAAAGTGAAATAATGTCCACAGAACGGACTGTGTCGACTCCCTCTGATCTGGTCAGTCCTAATTGTTTTTGGTCGCCATTCTGCGCTCTGCCACACTCAGTCTTGTACACGTTACTAACGAAAACTAATCGATTACAATTACTATTACTCTTCGCTAAAAAGTATTCGATTAGATTACTTGATTACTCGACAGCAAGAGTAATTGGACATTACTTAAAGAAGTTTAATGATTTGGGCGTTCGCCAGTGTGTGTGTGTGTGTGGGGAGGGGGGGGGAAGCGGATGGGGTTCTGGATCTTGTTAAGCTTGAGCAAGGGTTGTCGCTCAAAGTTTGCGTCGCGCATTTCATTAGTCGCATGTGGATAAGCTCGCATGTAATACAAAAGAGCAGCAGCACCAGGATTTGAAACGGATCATGTGTAGTATCCATTAGCGGAAGAGTTCGCCCCGACCACTTCTCAACTCGAAACATTGCTTGTCACAAAAACCACGTAGGGGAAATGGGAAAATATTTCAACTAGCTTTGTTATATTTTGCATCCGCTTTAGGCATTCTTCGGTTCTGGTTCTCCTATGGGCTGCGAGTAGGTACCCTAGGGAGGATTTTTTTTATTTTTTTTTAATTTCTGTGTGTGTGTGCGTGAAGGGGCTAGTTTGAACGAAGGACTTACGAAGCTACATTCTGCTCCCTCAAACTTTGCCCTGAATGGCCTTTGTCACGTACTGTGGCTTCCCTGGGGCTTCCCACTCCCAGTCCCAGCTCGAAAAAAAAACACAGAAACGGACATTCCACAGAAACTGTACATAGAAAGGGATTGACGTCGTTTCCTACAGCTCCGCAAAAATATTTCTTTTTTCCGTTCGAAAAAAAAAAGTAAATTTTATTTTTGTCATTTCAGAAAGAGAAAGCGTGTGCTGGGGGGGGGGGGGGTACCGTGGAAAAATAGTAACGGTTACAAGTAGTTTTATTACTTCAAAAAGTAATAAGATTACTCTTGTCATTACTGCCTAATAAAAGTAATCAACTGATTACAAAATTACTCCAAAAAGTAATCGATTACAAGTAATTTGATTACTTGTAATGCGTACGGTACAAGTCTGGCCACACTGAAGTCACAGTCAAGGGAACTGAATACAGGTACGTCAGAGTGCTTCTATTGACCGCACCTATTCATTCTCTGTGGCTTGAGAAAGTGTTTTAAGTTTGAGAGCGTTCTCGAACTGTTAAAGCGCGTGCCATGCTATACTCTTTTTGGCGTCACGGGTGCTGATTTTGTTGTGTGGCACAAACGACGTGGAATTCAATTGCATGCGGTTACCTCATGTAATCGAGCAGCTCACAAATTGTACTGATGGGTTAATTTTGTTTTGCCGACTTGGCAGGTGCCGCTTCATTATAATCGAGACTTCTAGTCAACTGCACATTAGACTTTCGCGTTGCTAACAGGGTGTGTTCAGATAAGGGCAGTCATAGTGGTGTCACACCTACCACCGGCTAGTAGGTGGAAAGGCAATGGCGCTACTTTCCCAGATCCAGTGACTTTAGTTCCCCTGTCTCAAGGTTGACTTAAATCATAAGCATAACAACTTTTTCCGCCAGAAAAAAACGTAAATATCCAGGTTGTCTGGCAGCAATGTATTTTCGCCAAATTTTTAGAAAAGTTCGTCAAAAGTTCGGCTTTACAGAATACAAAAATTTCGGCGCCGAATTTTCAATTCGGCAAAAGTTCAACCCATGGGCTAATAAATAACCTGTTAGCGTCCCTTTAAGGCGATGCCGGACGACATATGAATGGGCAGCTCACGACACGTTGAACATTCAGCAGTTCAAGATCACTCAGCGGGGCACAATTTGCCTGCAAGGACAGTGAAAGGGAACTCTAGACGAGAAAGTGAATGTTTTCGGCAACAGGACAAAGCAAGAATGCCCCGCGATATTGTAGGTGGGTTCGGAAAAACATCAGGCAAGCCCTGCAGAATTTGTGGTCGCCCACCACTGAACGCCATAGAAGTCGCGGTGCTTTTATACAGTCACCAGCAGGCAAATTGAAAAACGTTGCCTGCTGCACTGTGGGGACAGCGAGCTTAAAGTATATTTCGAAAACAAGATGAGAGTGTAAGAAAGCCAAGAGGGTGCCTGGAATCCAGTCGTTTCACATATGGAAATATGAAAAATCGAGCCAACAGGATTCTTTGTACGCGGCAAGGAGTGCAGACTCTGAGTGGAAAAAACTCTGAACGCGTTTTACTATTGGCGACTTGCGCGACCAAAAGCGTCCTGTCATCAGCCTTCTAATTGGTGAAACGCTGACCATGACGTATTTAGTAGGATGCGTTCTGCTCTCATCGGCGGAACTAAGAGCAAGGTCAGATTCTAAACTCTGACGATGTTGATTTAGAAATGTGATGACCAGGCTTCCACCGCGCTTTTTACACACCATCGAACTTGTCGCCCGCTACAAATAATCTGAGTCGTGACCTCAGTGATAAGAACCATTTTGAGGGCGCCACCGAAACAGGTCGTCGTCAATATTCCTTGCGGCATTCAGTCACGACGATCACCGCTTCTCATCAACAGCGCACTTATTCCAAATAAACAAGTGCCGTTTTTTCAGCAGATACCCTTCTTCCATTCTTATAAAAACACTTCAAAACACTCCCTTTCCCAACCCACACTTTCTTGCCCCTGCGTGAGTTTTCAGATAATTTTTCGAGGATAGAGGAGACTTCAAAAGAGATAATGCGTAATATTTTATGCCAGCGAATTGAATAGCGCCCAAGCCCACAGGGAAGAAATCCCGACGTTGAGTGACTGACACTACTTAGCTTCCATTCGCTTTTCCTTTCTACACAATCTATCATTGTTTCTTCTCGCAACGTCTGGCATCGGTCAGAGCAGAAGTTTCCCTAAGTCACACGTTCCTGGGGATGTCTAGGGAACAAAATGAAACTATTTTGTTAGGAAACTACAAAAATAGAACTATTGAAATGGAAAGGTAGCACAATGAGTATATAATCAACCAAATACAACACCCTAAGGACCGAATGCGCCGCAAAGCTAAATTTGCATATGCAGTATCAGCCACACCAGTGAAAAAAGAGCTCACGTGTTAAATTTAAGACCTACCAAGATTGTTTTGGATCAATACGAGAATATGTTAACTGTTTCGGTTACAAATGAGTCGTCTAAGATATAGAGAAGCGTGTTGGGCCTCTTGGCTCGTTGGCGACCGCGCCAAAAACTTCCCGACTTGAGGTAGCTCAGGCCTCGTGAGTCGGCTTCCCAAGACTAGCGTCGAATTGCAACCGCCAGCACCTTCAGATGCTTAGTTTCCGTACGTGGAGTATACCCAAAAGACGGCAGGTGTCTACGTAACACCGTACTACGTTAACAGTGCGTCACGCTGCCTTGCCGTCAATAGCAGCCGAGAAGAAACCTCCCCCCCCCCCCATCTTCCAAAAGTTAATCTACTGCAACATTGACCTGGTTACAAATTTTTATTTTTTTATTCTATACACTATAAGGCAACGCGTTTCTTAAAGATATCAAATTGCCAGTTGTGAAAAGTCCAACGCATAAAACTAAAAGAAAAAAATCGAGGATGAATTTTTTTTTTAATTGAAGCACAAAGTTTCGGATATTTTTTACTATTTCAAACTTTTTGGCAAATTTCAGGCCCGATGAAAACTCGCTTTTTCGTATAAATGTTATCTGAAAAAACGAAGTCATAACAAAGTTTGTACTGCCTTATAGCACCTTCGATCAACTCGCACCGGAATCGCCCTGAAACCAGGACAGTGCACAGCGCTCCCCGGTCGTGCATCGTGATGTTGGTGCAACATCGAGGACAAACTGCGCCGCGCAGCTGCACTGCGGCGAGTTTCACCATGCGTCACCTCGCGTTATGTTCGTGTTTAATGGGAAAGCATTAACTGTCCCAAGGAGCGGAGCTGGCGTCGTCCGTAACCGCTAAAAAACGGCAGAGAAATTCTCTCCGCGCCGTAACCGCGAAAAAATGGCAGAGAAATTCCCTCCGCGGAACGGCTATAAAAATGGTTGCGACGCACCCGATTGGCTGCGACGGATTGGCCGCGCCAGATTGGCTGCGGCCCGTGCGCCGCGGCACCACTCAGGAGAGTGGCGGGTGCGCCGCTCTCCAGTGTCCGGCCAGCCGGCCTCTGCGGAGGATCGCGGGGGGCTCAGCTTGAAGGAATACGCCACGCATACTTATCCTGTCGCATTCCTACACGTAAGCGGTCTTAAAGGGCCCCTGAAAAGAAAGAAAAGTTTTTTTTCAAACAGTCTGGTTGGGACACGCGTGTCAAAAAATGAATTTTACGCGAAAAAAAAAATAGAGCAATATTGACGGCGAGAGATTTATTTGAAATTTAGCGCGCAAATTCCATGGTCATTCAGCTCGGCTTCTCATTGGTAACGATGGTCATTCAAATCAGCTTCTCATTGGCCAATAGAATGAGTGGCAGCTTAGATGTTGGTTATAAAATCTTCGTGCTCTCTTGAAATCGATTTTTGAATTACATTTTTTTTAAGTTTAAGAAACAATCCATCGAATGAACGTCGTAACAAACGTTTTACAAAATCGTAACTTCCGTTCGGATAAAACAACCAACAAAAGCGTCGCCATTTTTGTTTTCTGTCATGGTCGCCGTCTTGCAATGTGTCTCGCGTCCTCGGGTCGTTTCTATGTGAAGACCTCCTAAAGAGGGCTTGTTGCTTGTGTTAGTTAGTCATGGCCGATTCACACGACGGACTGATTGATCACGTGACGACATGTCCGCGGTTCGTCTGTCTCCCAAGCGCATCCACACGAGGGAGACGACGAGCAGACGCCAGCGAGGACGGACCGAACCTGGTAACCGCCCCACAGTGCCGCGAAACTCCAACATCGCACCGCGGCACCGTTGTCCAAGAGAGAATTCGACGTTCGCTACCGCGATAATGAATCGTACGCCGCTGTTACGTACAGATCGAGACAAAACACCGTGATAGGCTTCGCGCGAAGCGCCACTAGCTTTACTAACCCAAAGCAGGAGAGTGACACAGGCATGGTCCTACGCGAGAAGAGTTCCGCGTAGAAGCAACGAAGTTCTGGGCTCGCGAAAGGGCGTTTGAAGATGCCTTCATGCACTCCGCGCTCGTGCACAACACTCAAGTTCACCACAGCCACAAGAGAGGTCTTGCTCGGTGAAATCCTGATTGGACGTGCAAGAATTATCGCGGCGTGCTAGACGAGTTTTAACGGAAGCTTCTTGACGCGGACCCGGAGGATTACCGGAACCTGCGTCACGTCAGCTAGAGCACTATATAGCTCCTTCGGAGCAGAGTAGCGCAATTTAGAACGCCATCTCTCGGTGACTAGCGGCAAACGCCCGGAGGTTCCAACTCCGGTCAGAAATGCATGGGGAACGTGAGAAAATCGTTGTTTCTTCAATATTGTGGAGATCTACGGAACGACAATAGTTTTTGACATAATAAAGGAACATTTTAGAATAATTTGCGCTGAGTTGTGTGACAAATAAGGACGTAATTTAAGAAAAAAAAATTGCATGAGCGGCATTATGCAGCAGACGACGCGGCGACGTCACAGCGTTCACTTGACCCGCTCCGGCCAACCCAGAAAGCCCATCTCCGCTGCGTGCAAAAATCGTCTGCTTCAAACGCCATTGCCTTGGAAATTGCCTTCTCAAAATTTGCACACGCGTTCGATATTATTAAGACTTTGATAAAGTGTTTGGTGCTTTACCAACTTCACGACAGACTAGTTTCGAAAAGTGTGAACTCGGCGTTTATTTTTTAATCAGCCGTGTTGCGTCGATCTCCATGTGTTCTCCCATAAGGCGAGCCGCCTCCTGGAACCCCGAGCACCACGTGACTCGCGCCGAGCTGCTCTGTCGGCCATGTTGTCGGCGAAACACGCGGATCAAAGGATTGCGCTTCTCTGCTCCGTAGGAGCTATATAGTGCTCTAGCGTCAGCCAGACGAAGTTTCTGCAGTTCCTTTCACACGTGGAACGAAGAAACGCCTGACAAAATGAACCAGCGAACGCACAAAACACAACTATGCGCCACTTTTGTTTTCATCGCCCAGAAACAAAAACAAGAAAACAATGTACCGTTGCCAGACTAAACGCTTTTCAGGTCAATCGACTGCCAAAAATCCGCGAGTGAAAAAGGCGCTCGACTTTATCAGTCTGCGCGTCTGCGGACGAGGTGCGGATCGCAGGAATCGGTGACGTGCCGGTCACTTGGTACAAGATCTGCGGACGAAAATCGCGATTCGGTCCGTCGTGTGTCGGTTGTACGACGCGGTACGACGTGCGACCGGCAGACACAGGAAGTAGCAATGGCTCTCGTACGGGGCGCAGCCAAGCAGCCAAGCCGATCCACAACGAAGAGGCGGGGAGTACCTCTCCTCCTCGAGCCCGAAATGCCGAGAGAGAATACAAGTGGAAAGAAGGTGACTGCCGACTAAATTGCGTCTGGCGCAGTCAATATTGCTCTAAAAAATTTTTTTTTTCGCGTAAAATCTATTTTTTGACACGCGTGTCCCAACCAGACTGTTTTGAAAAAAACGTTTTTTCTTCTTTTCAGGGGCCCTTTAATTTATTTTTCTTGTGTAGGTCTGCGTGCGGTGCCCGTCTGCTGTAAATTTCTCCCCTTTTTTTTCTACTCGCAGATTCGGCGGTCCCACACAATGAACGTCGTGGACGTGATTGCCGATGGGTCACGAAGCGGGTGACAATTCTACAGGTACGTATTTCCCATTATTGCTGGTTCAATAAAGAGAACCCACAGATAATAGCCGTGCCTCGGTGTCATCGAAGCACCTTCCAACGCTTTCCACAAAGTTCATTACTTTCGGGCACTCCTTGCAACCACAGTAATCACCGGAAATCGCGGCGATGGTAAGAAGCTTGTCGTCTCGCTCTTAGAAGAGGTGAGGAATTTATCGAGTGCAGCGGCCAGGTGTGTTCATTTTCGCAAGGTCGCGATCTCGATGAACTGCGCGTCTGCTCTTTCTGCCATCTCCTCGATTCCCGCTCCTGGCCGCAATGCCTGATGGGACTGCACCCCGGCGCACCGTATATTTTCTTGGTGCGCGTTGGGGCAACGAAATGTCGCACCGGGAGGGGGCGCTTTGTTGATAGAAGACGTCCGATGCGCACCGGTGCACTTGATCGAAGACGATGGAGCGCACCTCTCTGCCCCGGTGCGCACCGGTGCGCATGAACGAGGATGCTATTAGGAAATTGTCCGGCGTGCCTGAAGAGTATCGGAGATTTCCACAAGCTAAAATACCTCAGCATCATAATCTTATCTAACCAACTGTTGTCTAGCGGCTCAATTGGAACAAACAGACGGAGTGACCACACATGACGATGACCCTGAGACTCCTGGTAAAAGTAACACACACTGTTGAATACCTTTGGAAGGGCACGATTACCCAATTGTAAGCAAAACAAAAAAAGAAAAAAGCGTTTTTGTTGTCACGAGAAACGGTACAAGAGAAACCAACGAAGATGAAGCATAACGGAGACCATGGGCGCACAATCGAGCTCCACGTCTTCATGCAAATACTGTACATAAACCCTTTCTTATCCTTCTCAACTACGATATCTTGTACAAATATAAGTGCCAAATCCCAGGATGGACTCGATGAACGAGGTTTTGATTATCGGACAGATCAGCCGCAGCTCACCCCGAGAACTAACGGAAACGTACGAACCTTAAACAGGCAGAAGCAATCTTTCACGGCTAACCTCTTTCGTTGGACATATAGCAACGACAAACAACGTTAACGCAACGCTTCACTTTCCACTAAGAATCTACAACAGAAAAAAAAAATCATTTTACAGAGGATGGAACGTCAAAAGATGTCTGCGCTCAAAAACGAGGCAACGAACATTTTAATTTACAAAAATTCAACATTTTTGAATCGATCGTCATTGACAAGACTGAATTAAATGACTGATCATTTGAATTCTATACGGTGTCGGCTGTCCATTTTAGACGCAGAGATAAAATGATTAGTTAAGGAGAAGGACTTTGAGGAAGAATATACATGTAACCTCGAGCGAGTACATCGGCAACATTACCATCCTTCTTACCAGATTGAATCTCTGGTCCAAGAAAAGGAAGGATGCACAAAAATAACTCATCAAACTCCTTCGAGAATCAGGAAAACCATAAGCGACATGGGACAAGCAAGGCCTAGATAGAAATACCGAGAGCGAGACGACGTGCATCAGCATTACTTGAAAAAGTGAGAACACACCTGGTTTAAGTATGAACGCTCTGTCTGCCATGAACAAATTAGAACATGAAGTGATTACATCGAAGCACGACCAAAGTATGTCCCCCTCTGAGCTCTAGTCGAACAGCAAGCAACTAGTACCACAATACTTTAACGACGAACAAAATTGCTGAAGATAAATTTCAAATTTAAAGAGACGCATAGACACGTTACTGAACCAGTAACGAATACGTTTAGACCAAAGCACGAGCAGGCAACCACATCTCACGACAGAGTTTATCAAAAGCTGCAACAAGAGGGCGTTCATCTCGATTATGCCCTCAAAGGCAACAGTGAGAAAGCTGAGCGGAAACAAAAGAAACGACGCAGATTCAGGGGTTACAGCGAACGAAATCAACAAAAACTTGTAACGACGATCACGACAAAAGCTGAGAAGCTGCAACACAACGCTCACATAAAATATAGAAGAAAAAACTCGATCCCATCAACTGCACGCAGCAAACGGCATAACCGAAAGCATCTGCTAAGAAGGATGAGGTCAAATCAACGAAAGACAGAACGAAAAAAAAAAAAACGGAAATGAAAACTATCTAGAGGCACCAGACTCGCTCTCTTTTCTAAGCGTCTTCGCGCCATAGAAGGCCTTCTGAGGTATCTGAATCGGAAGGCCTGTTTCCAAGACGCACAAGAAGACTTCGTTGCTTTATCTGGGACGTCAATGCTGCTCCGCCGAAAGACAGGAAGACAAAAAAAAAAAAAAGCCACGCCTGATGAATGGAACGGAGATGGGAGCACAGATTCGCAGCTTCAGCGAAAACTTATGAAGTTGACAAACGAAAAGAACACAGCAAACCATCACGCACTTGAAAGGATCTTGAGTCAGTTTTGAGGATATAGACTGTTGAAAGTTCGTTCCCTGCGTTTAACCATAACAGGAAGCTAAGTAGTAAGAGACATGATGAAGTAGAAGTGAGGAGCGGTGCTCCGGCAGCGTGGAACGCAACTATAATGTATAAAATGTATACAAAACCTTGTTTATTTACGGAAATTCACAATCAGTCGTCCCTGAACGCTGCATACACCTTTTTAGTTTATGTGTCGTGTTTACCAGCAGTCTCGGTTTTTTTTTTCTCATGCTTATTACTTACCTGCTCGTTTGCCCGCTTGCCTTCAGTTCAGAGATAGATTGAGGCACCTCTAATATCTCTTTATTAAAAGTTCATTTAAGGGTACCCCAGAAGAACACTGCGTCAAGTAGTAGAGTAAAGTTTTTCGACGGTTTTTGGGGGCTTTGCAATTTGGGCAGTTAACGCCCTCTGGGACAAACATGCCTCGTTCCCCTAAGCCAGACTCTCGCAGGAAGGGCATAGGCGAAGGTATAGACAAGAACACGCCGAACCCATGCCTTTCTTTTTAAGAAACTTCTTAAATTGTAACATTTGCATATCAAACAAAAGGAACGTTTTTTTTTTTTACAGAATTGCAGCTGGTGCAGATATATTAGACTCGACTGAGCACATTTTGGCCCCCTTACAAACGACAGTTCTGAGCAGTCGCGTTCAAATAAAACACTTAACTAAAATCAAGGCAGGTACCTTTCTTACTGGCACTGAGAGTCAAAGAAAAAACCTGGGGACAAGGACATTACCGTGTCAACTGTCTCTTTCTGATACAGGACGAACATTGCTTGTTTGACACCATGGGACAAAACAGGTAAAAATGGCGAATCAGGTGACTCTTCAGTATTGGTGAACCTTCTAGTGAAGTGCTGGTTTTGTTCTCGCAGAAGAATGAACGAAGCGAAAGCTGTCGTACAAATGAATTCAAAAGACCTAACCAAGGGTAATCTACACAATAGAACAACAGGCTTCACCTCGTCGGCTTCCATCTGGAATGGTTATTGAACGCTGCAAAAACACTGTGCAACATTTATATAAGAGTGTCGTCACGATGCACCCGCGTAATTACACTGCTGCACGTAACGCTCGGGACACATAATCAGGAATAGATATGAACTACAAAACTAAATCTCGTTCGGCAAAAGTTGTTCGGTCGGCTGGTAGCCCATTAGATACTTCTTTTTAATCTAGCTGCAACTGAGGTTCAGCGGTAACGCTATAAAATAACTTGAAGTCTATTCGAGGTTTTTCGCGTACTCGGCTCTTTGCAGCATTTGCAGATCAGCGTTTATATTGTTCTCAATATACCGCGAGTCGTATAGTAATCCAGGCGACCTTTCGACCGCAAGTCTTCTGACATCCGGTTTGACCGAACCTCAAATACATCGCCTTCCGTACTATTAAAGTCTGTTAGAAACTGTCTACTGCGCCAAAACGCATTCATCATTGGGCAGTTTTGTATTAATGTTCTAGGTAAATTTTACTCTCAGTCGAACTTTTTCATCGATTCATGTTGAAACTACACAATTATGACACCAAAATATACTGTGGTTACATGACATTGCTACCACTACAGCGGACACGTAAACACTACTAAGGAGAGTGCCATGGCGCATTATAATCTAAAAAAACGAATTTCGAACTTCCCATTTGTTTATAGTCAACTTTATTCAGATCAAAATAATTGAGCAGTCCAACTTTATTACTTCTGTTTGTATCTGGCGCATACGAAAAACATTATCCGCCACTGAACTGAAATGACGAAAGGGAGGACAAACACATAATATACCGCCCTTCCGTGCTTGTAATACGCATCGACTCCTATAAAAGCAGACACTTAAGAAATTATATTCCGCTAACAAAAAGACATACAACGTTGGTAAATCAAATTTTACAAAAATCTTAAAAAACGTTTTGCGTCCAAAAAAAAACAAACGGGGAAGTGGAAAGAAACACGTAGACGACAAACAAGGGCACACTAACAACTTTCATCTATTGGAAGCAATAAGGAAAGAAAGTACAAACGGCGGAATCAGCTTGAGCAACGGACATTCAGGCGCAAAGGCACACGAAACCGAGGGAGGCAATCGGAGTCAGCCATAAGCTTAGGATTGTATAAATGACATTTCCTTCTTTGTTAAAAAAATACATGGCTGGCTGACAGATCGCTCGCCCATGCTAAGGATGTTAAATTCTTCGAAACTTTCTCTGGTGTCTTTGTCATGGTATTTATCTATTATCTTTTTTTTTTTATTCTACGGACGGTGCACTCTTACACGCTTGGGTGTGCAGGGGTAGGTGACCGCCCAAAGTGAATTTTAGAGAGAGAATCTGTTCTTGTAGCTGGTCGTTAACACACCATCCCGTTTGTTATAATAGTATCTACCACACTAAAGCGTGATAGTATAGACATATACCTTGGTATAGATGGAATTTAAGGAACAAGGTACATAAGTGTGGACATTGTCTGTGGCACACATGCGTTTTGATGCTTTTTTTTAACTTTACGTGTGACGTTTGAATAATTTTGACTCAATTTTTTTGTTTTTGACATCAGCAAATGTTGACATCAACTAGTGATGTCACGACCCCCGGAAAATGGGTCGAATTTGTGCAAAGGTGTAACCAGAGTATAAATAGCAGAATAAATATGTGCCACATTAATCATGTCTGCACTTTGTACCCTATTCCAGAAATGCCATCTATATTATCCCCCCCCCCCCCCCTTTCATGTGGTACAGAGCGCGACACTGTTAGCGCGAACAAGCGATCGCCGGTTTTTCCAGTTTTTCTCTTTGAAACCAAGCGATGTCATCCAAGTTATTATTGCTACGGAAAGAGCTCATTTAGTTCTATATTGTAAGCGATGAAACTTCGTGCTCGCTAATACTATTTAGAAGTAAAATGAGAAAATGCGCCGATGTCGTGTTCGCGCTAACAGTGTCGCGATGTGTACATGCCACCTAGTACACACGGGACGAAGTCTACACGACCGGCTACGAGAACAGAATCTCTCTCTAAAATTCAAGGAAGTGGGTCACCTACCCCTGCACCTCCAAGCCTGTAAGTGTACACCATCCTTAGAAATCGACATGACAAACACACCACAGAAATCTTAAAACACTTAAAGTCGTTAGCACCGGCGAGCGATGTGTCTGTCAGTTGTGAGTGTGTGCTTTTCTGTCGTCTGCGTGTTTCTCTCCACTTTCCCTGTCTTGGGCGCAACTTCAACCACGTGTATTGAGTGCCAAGAGGCCTAACTGAACACCTTCCTACATTATAGCTACCTGTTCATCCTCAGTCATCTTGGTCTCATGTCTTCCGTGAAGAGCTGTTTGAATTCTGTTACATTCTAAACTGCAATGTTACAGATATATCCGACGGATAAACGAAAACATAAGAAGGTGGTTCGAATTATCGAAAGTTATTAGGAGGCACTCTGCCCAGACGCCTAATTTGAACTTTTGACAGTCTAGGCTAGCAAATTTATGCATCTGATGATTTATTTAGCGAGCAAAACGAAGCATCGACTAAAGCGTCCGTTTTTTGAGTAAGCTCTTTTCTATAGGAAAACACATCAAACAAATAAGAACTGCAAAATATCCATCTCATTCACGTCTGGCGGTTAGGGCTCCAATGTAACATGAGAAAATAGTAAATGACATCGCAAAAGAAAGCCTGATTGTTTGTCTGTTTGTGTACTTTTCTCTTCACTCTGACGACAATCTCTAAAGGTCTCTGCTCGTAACTGTAGGAGTGCCAAAAGTAATTCCAACTCAATTCCTCTCTATCTGAGCTCAATCTCGACAAGCGGCCCCATAAGGCGCCTCACTACTTGGAGTGTACCACATCCAGGACAAGTAATAAAGAAATATTTTCATCTGGAAATATTGATCACTGCTAACTTTTTCTGACAGTGTTTACCGTTGAGATGTCCCAAGTCTGTAGACGTGATCGGAATTATTTGTCTGTATCATAAAATCGCAATGCACTACACCACACTTTTTAAAAGTCTCGATTTCCTCTTCCTCGAAATATGAGACCTTGCACCGAATGAAACGCGTGTCTTTCTGAGCCGCCGGGGCCTTCGAATTGCTCGTACTGTTAGACATTTGAAACAAGTATAAATGAAAGAAACTGTAGAGCCTCTGTTTGGTATTTTTACCAGAGCTAACTTTTCCGTTCTGGAATCGATGGCGACGTTTCTCTGCAATTGCCGCAAAGCTTATATTGTTTGAGTTTAATAACAATGTTAGAGTAAAACAAAATCGCAATTACTGAGTTTCTGAATGTTTAGTTTCCATATAATCATGGCTCGTGACCTTAAAGGACAAGGTAAAGAGGAGCCGGGAGGTCGAGGAGGGGGCCGAATTGTAAGTGATTATGTCTCGAGCTATTTTTTTTTTTTATCCTTGCATTTTGTTTTATTCTTTCACACAATACGTAGCATTTGAGCGCTGCAAACCATAAAATGTATCATTTTTGCTATGTGATAGCCATCTTGCAAGGATCTCAGTAAATAACTGGAACGAAAACAAATACATATTCCTTTTGAAAAAAAAAAAAGCAAGAAGTCCTGACTGGTTAAACTGGTAATTAGGCTGGACAAGCTGGTCAATGTGGTAATCAAACTGGTTGAACTAGCAATTAAGCTAGTTTAGGCTGGGTAAGCTTAAGAAATTGAGATGGTCAGTCTGGTTTATGTAAAAACCACCATGGTCTAACCAGAACCTCGTTTTAGATTCAATATGGTGTAGCTGGGAGCCAGTCTGGTTCTAAATGGTCAAACTGGTCTTCCATAGAGCCAATGTGGTCAAGCTGGGATTCAAGGTGGTGAAGCTGGTCAAACTCCTAATCGTTCTATTCAAGCTGGGCTTGCTGGGAGAGCGCACGACAATCTCGGCTTGGGCTGGCTCGATGCCACTTCCTGTTCTTTGTCCTCTCGTTTTTAGTAGACAACCATGCGCTTCACGCGCGCTGCGAGCTGCTTTTGTTTACGAGAGAAGAGAGAGAGAGAGAGTGGTAGGAACGGAGAACTTAAGACACGTTTTGCTAAATTGGGCAAATTTTTGAAGGGACGGCTTTGTGCTCGTCGTTTGGAGACTACTTGGACGGCGGTGCTAGCGATGCGGGTTTTGAGGAGACAGTGAGCGGTAGCCCGATTAGCGCAGGAAAAAGTTGGACGTCCCGACTGAGGCGTCGCTTCGTGTCTTCGAATGTATGTGTGCTCGTGGATGACGGTGGTGCCGAGGAGTATCGCCAATGCCATCCAAGCCACACGGAAATCCTCGCCTCTGCCGACTACGCAAGAGGCAGTTACTAATTACAAATACCTTGCGTGTTTCCGACAGCTAGCCTTAGCTGGGGATCCCTCATAACGAGCGTAATTACGAAAACAAGCATATGGTTAGGTTTCGTTAAACGCCGTTTCAGGTTCGCTGGCAGAAAACGAAGCTAATTGTCATCAACGCTCTTGTGCAATCACCGCTTGAATTTGCATCGTCAGTGTGGAATCCTCATCAGTTTTTACTGAATATATTTGCTTGAATATGTACAACGCAAAGTTCAGTGCTGATACTGCAATACTTTAAACGGTAAAGTAGCGTCACTGCAATGAAGAAAAGACTTAACTTCCCCCCTTGGAAGCACCCAAGAGCTAGTGTGGTCATAATAATGTTACACCGGTTGTATATCACTCCCCAGAGCTGATGAAGCAAAAATATTGAAGACCTGCGCATCACATATCAGCGCGAACTGATTACTGTTTCAAACTTCATTTAGCTACACCAGGAACGAAATTTTCCAAGAACGCATCATTGTAAATATCGACCGCTCGGTGGAACAAACTGCCTGACAGCAGTTTTACTCTAACACGGATGATTTCAGATGCATAGAAAGCGCACGACCGATGTGGAGTTTGTTGAATTGGTATTTTGTTTACGTAAGTGTGCCTCCCTTCCATATGGAAAGCCCAAATATGGGCAATTTAAGGAGAATAATTAAAAAATGAAAACGAAATGAAACAAGGCGCGTGAACAAAATAAATTACACCCGGCGTTTCTTATATTGGGGGTGACTATAGGAGCTCAATATATAATCTTCTAATAATCTAATAATCTAATAATCTTATAAAAATAATCTTATAATCTGATAAAAGTAAAATGTAATAATTCTGAATACTAGATTTTTGGCAATCGTGGCTTTTGTTTTATTCTTTTTTTGCTTTGCGTCATGATTTTCTCAGTATATTCCCCCGAACAGTGCTCAACATGTTCAAATTCGTCATTGTTTTATCATTCCTTTAGGGGTTCCATTATCTGCGCCGAAGTATGTAATTGAGATATAAAATACATATTCAAAATATTTTACGAGTGGGACATGAATTGCCTTTATTCAATGATACTTTGCAGTAATTTAAACCGATTCAAGCGATGTATTGACATTCGAAGAAAAACGGAAATAGTCGAATGGCGTTTTGAGATTTATTCTATTTAATACAACACAAAAAAGCGTGACCGTTCAATTTCTTTATATGTCATTTCATATTTATTTCTTCTTATAATAGAAGCGAGCAGTATAAAAGGAGGATCTTGTTCCGAAATACATTTCTCGGAGTCTGTCCCGTGAACGCAAATTTCGGAAGCAATAGGACGGCTGTACTGCAGCGTAGTTTCCAATATGCTGCATTTCTTGTCTGAAATGTATTTTTGATTTTTTTACTTTCTGGGAATTCCCGTTATCCACGAAAAATAGCAGAGATTCTCTTAGATAAAATTCTTCATCGTAGAACAGGATGTCTTTTGTTGAACAGCAATAATATAAGTATTTAAACGGACACGGTTCGTTTGTTGTTGACTTATGCGCTTTGAAGAATGTCCAAGACGAAAATATTATGATCTGGAGGACTTCAAAGCGCAAAAAATACGGAGAAGAAAGAGAGGCATTCAACAGGAACCGGCGTCAGTCCATTTTGTATATGATGCGCCGCCAATATACATTGCTGCATTGTTCTAAACAAAAGTATAGCTACAGTTAAATGTGGCTCCCAAAATATTAGGTCCCGAAGGAGCTCTAGTTTTTATTCAAATTGTTTCAGTCATTTTACAGTCGACTTGCAGTAATAATAACTGGTAAACATCAGAATGAAACATGCATCTTTCAGAAACTTGTGCACAACAAATATAATTATTGCCCGAGTTTGTGTTCCATAGCATGTTCTTTTAGTTTTTTTTTTTGTTTTTTTTCAAGGTCCCTCCCGTGTTAGGCTAATCGAATATTTCAGTAATTTTCATATAACCGTCGGAAATAACTACAAAGTACCTATATAAAATATGAATTATTGACGACGAAAAAAAACGAACACCATAAATAGGACATTATATATCGAAATGCCTGCTGAACTCGTACTTGATAGTCCATATTCAAGGGTCCGAAAGAGCCTCCGTTTATGTGGGAGCACCTCTCAATCCTGCTTGGGTGTTAATGACTTCCGCCATTTCACTAATTTAATATAAACTTAGACCGTGAAAACTAAAAGTTTTATTACAAAGGTATATTATACATCCAGAAAACCTGGATCCAGACCATAGCCCCCCTCTAAGTACAATAACCCCTTTATTATGCGTGGCAAAGAGTAATGATTGATATAAAGGCACATTTTGACGAAACACTCACTAATTCAGTTCTGTGTATTTTATTTCTTTGTGCAACCGAAATTGTCACTATTGGTGCGGATGCAAATTTTTAGTAATGAATTGTCGCCTCACCTTGATGTTTTTTTTTTCAGATTTTTTAGTCTTTAAACAAGAGCTTGATTTGTATCTTTTCGGCTATTGACCCTCACCGTATTTTCTAACTGTGGCAGAAATCGTTACGGATTTTTCTTTTTGAGTTATATTTTATGGGCCACCATATTATAACCTATTGGTTGTTCTGGAGCACGAATCAAATAAAGCGTTACTATTATTGTTATTATTATTATTATTATTATTATTATTATTATTATTATTATTATTATTATTACTACCCTGTGCTGGACTTGGTAGGTAGAAAGCATGGAGGTAGGGAGCTTGTCGGTGCGACATGACATCACCAGAGGTGAATGCAGGGGTAATTCCGGTTTGGAGGGACACGCCCCCAACAAAGACCAAAACTAAAATACGCTACTGGACGGAAAGGACGGCGGTTTTGTTGCTAAAAGCGTTTTGGTCACTTTTGGTGGCGTTCCCACCAAGTGTGGCCTCTACCTCCCGCTACACTTGGGATTTTTGTTTTTTTCTCTTGGCTGGTTTGAGCTGGTACGTAGCCTCCTCTTCTTCCTGCCTTCATAGTGGAAAGCCACAGACAGGACACAAGCACAGCGCCAGCGCTGATCTCGGACTTATGTTAAGTCATTGAGCACAGAAGATCAAGCCGAACGCTGACACTCTACTCACGGAACAGACTTCCCTTGCAAAGTCTGCTTTATCGGAATTTGTTCGAAGCCACTCACAAAACACATTTTGCGTTTAAATATATTTTATCTTTGAGGGGTTAGTTATTCTCAAGTTGTATGAAATGGCTCAGGAAAACAAAAGTAACACCGAGGTAGCTCGCCAGAGAAGCACCTAACTTTGTACAAGCTCGGCAATTTAGAGGCATAACTTTCGACTACTACCGTTTTGCTCCAAGGTGTCAATTAGTGCCACACTACGTTTCTTGCCGAACTGTATAAAACTTTTCCATGGTGGCCACCATGTTGAATTTTGAAGTAGCTGAGTCGGGGTAAAATAGCAAAGGACTTTGTTTGCCGGTTGGAAGGCACTAGAATTTAAGGTGTTGATTCCAGTAGTTCTACTTGTTTCATGGCTGCAGCTTTATCACTGTTGGTATGTATAAACAATCAACTTTATATTTGTCGCAAGGCCCAACTACGTTATATTTCAATATGGCAACCGTCACACAAAAATGGTCTATAGCTTTTCTCTGGCCTGCCACATCATCGCCAAAGTGCCCGATTAGAACCAAGGTTGCCGTTATGAACCCAAACTTGTGCTCGTAATTATGTTAACAAATAGAATAAGATGCAATTACAAATGACCAGCCTTATATGTAATGATTCACCTTTACTAGTTACGTCCGTAAAAAAAGTAGTTTATTAAATTATTCGTTGCGTTGCCAGTTACCATCGGGTTACTCTGCTTGAATAATTCTCAAGAAATAAATATATATAAATCCGATGTTTCCATATATTCGTTCAGCAATTCAGGTTTTAATATTCCGCAGTTGCACAGTATAGTGACCATCCTAAATTTAAAGAATAAGGGTGATATCTTCGCTCTTATTAGTCAGTGCCAAACTAAAAAAAAGCTCAAGGTACACCTAAGCACTTCTTATGAGTTGTGAATGCGAAAGCATACAAGCCGCTCGTCTGCTCCCTTTTTCGTCTGCTGCGTACTTTTCATCGCCGGTCAGCGCGCGTTTCCCCTGGGCACGTTGACCTTGGACCCCTTGGACGCTCCGTGTTAACGGCGCGCTGATGGGCACGCAGCGTCATAGGGTGAGTGGTCGGGAAAACTGACGAGCGCAAACATGGCCTCTGAGATCCCAAAGCGCGTGCGGGCTTCGAGATCTCGGAGGCCATGGCGCATCGGCGAATGGGAGTCCCATCGACGCGCGCCAGCCAATGGAACCGAAGGCGAATCGCTCATATTGGGATTTCGGAAACTAGGTGCCGTTTTCGACCTCGAAATTGATGACGTCAGCTTGCTCCATGAGATAGTTAATGCTTTCGCATTAAAACAAATCGAGTATAAAATATGCGTACAGGCCGCGCACGTTGCCTTTCCTCGTGCTTTTGTTGTGGACTCGTAAGACTCCAAAATATTATCGAAATTGAGATTGCAGACTTTGACCGAGCTTTTGTTACGCTAGCGCTCAAGTATATCAAATAATTTGGGGTATCATACACTCCTACCCTCGACGTCCACGAACCGGTGGCGATGAGTTCGTTGGATAGCATTTCATATACAGATCGTTTTGTCAACACTGCGACGTTTCATCGATAGCTCATTACATCCAGAGTTACCCGCGTTCGTTTCGTCAACCCATCTTGAGTCGCTTCATCGACAGCTTCCTTCTGTGCACATTGCTTCAGAAACCAGTACTCTCATCATGGTAGCCTAGCTGTCCAAACCCTTGGAGGCTCGGCCAGCTGGAGTTCGAGCCTGTGATTATAATTCGTTCTCACCAAACCGAAAAGAGCGAAGTGCGGGTTGACCACGTGTAAGCACTCTGGCACAATCAGCAAGCACAAAAAAAAACTAATATAATTTAACAAAAATCAACCAATGTGCATCTCCGAGCGCATACAAGAAATAAAAAAAGACTGTCTAGTTTCGTTGTGCAGAAACCAGTTAACGCAAACAAAAACAAAAAAACCGCAAACCCTATTAAAAAAAAAAAGGCAATGGGTGAAAGTGCTAACCTGGGTCCAGACCGTAGCTAAAGTTGTGAGCGTCTTGCAGCGACGGTTGAAACGGAAGAAAATCCTCATGCACTTCGGTGCTTTTCGGTGGTAGAACGACAATCACCCATGCACTTACACAATCGGAGGCTTGACGCGACGCCTCGGTCCGAATTCTTCTCTGCCTTCTAACGTCTGGCGCTACTGTGCCAACGTGGCCGCCCCCCCCCCCCCCCCGTCTTGCATTTCGCTATCTGAGCACACCAGCCACTATACACCGATTGAGCTTACAGAGCACTGCAGTGGAATCTACGAGCCATCTCAGTCAATCCAACGCTGTGAATGTATTGGTACGTATCACGTAAATACTGGCCTGCGTGTCGCTACAGGTCCCTACGAGCCTTTCAAAGATCACATGACACTCACACAGCTTAGGGATGGCTCTGATGGCTCGCAGAGGCCGCTGAGATTTATAGAAGGTGAAACTGAGTACACAACATACGGCCGAGGACAGACCCGACCCTATTGAAGAAACCAGCTTAAGCTGGTACCAGCTTCAAGCTGGGTTATTGCCCCACCATGCCCAGTTTGGCATGGTGGTTGATCTGGTCACACTGGTCATGCTGGTTCATCTCGTTATACCGGACATGCTGGTTGATCTGGTCCGAGCATCAAGCTGGGTAATTGCCCCAGCATGCCCAGTTTGGCATGCTGGTCATGGTGATCTGGTCCCAGCCTCAAGCTGGGTTATTGCCCCAGCATTTCCAGATTGGCATGCTGGTTAAACTGGTCACGCTGGTGGACGTCCCAACCAGTTTAACTTGTTTAAATTATTACACAGAATAAACAAGCCAAGCTCTTCAGAACAGCCAACTCGGCATCCAATTTCTTATTTTCGTACTTGCGGGCTGCTCACAAGAACTCAGATGCTACATATCCTCGGCGCTGACACATTACTAACCGTCGCACAGACAGCGGTTCTCGGTGCAAAACAAACAATGTTATTAGAACCACATTTCTTATCTCTCAACACAAAACATACCAGACACACGCTAAAAACAGGAAATAGCAATAGAAAATACAACACGGATGAAAAAGGCGAACATGGGTCCCGCCAGTGATGGGGGCGAAGCGGCCACTTTCATGGTCGGCAGAGGAAATTACATCCGTGTGACTTGGATGGCATTGCCAATATTCCTCGGCACCACGGTCATTCACGGGCACACACACGTTCGAAGACACGAAGCGACGCCTCAGTCGGGACGTCCGACCTCTTCCCGCACTGAACGGACTGCCGCTCGCTGTCTCCTCAAAACCCGCTTCGCTTGCTCCGTCGTTCAAGTAATCTGTAAACAACGCGCACACAGCCGACCCTTCAAAAATCTGCCCAAACTAGTCAAACGTTTCTCGAATTCTTCTTTCCTACCACTGTCTCTCTCTTTTCTCGCACACAAAGGCAGCTCGCAACGCGCCTGCCAAAAACGAGAGGACAAAGAACAGGACATGGCCTTGTCCCAGCCTAAGCCGATCTTGGCGCGCGCGCTCGCAGCAATGCCACTTCGACCATCCCTAGCCGACCTTGGCGTGCGCGCTCCCAGCAAGACCAGCTTTACCACCACGATTATGAGGTCTACCATCTTCACCAGCTTGTCTCCCAGCTTGACCACATTGGCTCCAAGGTAAACCAGTTTGACCAGTAAGGACCAGACTAGCTCCACAGAGGTCGGCATTTTAGGTCGCCCACACTCACCCTCACAGCCACACTCTCCTAAGCCCCTCACTCACCCTCATCCTCACAATCACACTCACCTTCAGCCTTTCACTCACCCTTACTGAACCTCACGGCCCTCACGCACTCATGGCCCTCTCGCCCCTCGCGCACTCACCGCCCTCATGGCCCTCACGCCCGTCACGCACTCATGGCCCTCACGCCACTCACCGCCCTCCACTCACTCATGACCCTCACGCCCCTCACACACTCACCGCCCTCACGGCCCTCACGCACTCATAGCCATCACGCCAATCACCACCCTCCCGCCCCTTAAGCACTCACTGCCCTCACACACCCCTAACACACTCATGGCTCTCACGCACTCACCGCCCTCACGGCCCTCACGCACTCATGGATCTCATGCCACTCAGGCCCACTTCAGATGGGGCAATTTCGGCAAGAAACTTGACGTCGCAACACTGCAGCAACACGGGCCGCCCGTGTTCACACGCAGCAACCAATTACTGCAATTTGCCATCATCATCATGAAATGTAATTTTTTTGTACTGTTTAGACACATAATTACGCCTTATAAACGTGTTTTTATGCATTTAAATCTCGTTGAGAATACTATTCCATCTTTCTGAAACAGTTTATTTTCAAAAACGATCAAATTCATACCAGAACCAAGTCTTTTGTTGTTATCATCACCGGCACAAGGTATCACGTGAAAATATCGCGTCCCTGATTAGATGCAGTCGCTTCAAACGTCTTCGAATTGCTCCGAGTTGCTCGCTTATTTCGAACCGGACCCAATCTCAGCAATTCGTGTCGATCTAGGGAAAGCTAGGGAACAACCCGCCATCAACACCGAAATTTCTGAGAAAGTTGCTCCGTCTGAAGGGGGCCTCACGCACTCATGGCCCTTATACCCCTCACGCACTCCCCACCCTCATGGCCCTCAACCCTTCCCGCCCATCATGCCACTCACACACTCACCGCCCTCACGCCCGACACGCACTCATGGCCCTCACACCCCTCACGCACTCACCACTCTCACACCCCTCACGCACTCATGGCCCTCACGCCACTCACCGTCATCACGCCCCTCAGGCACTCATGGACCTCACACCCCTCACGCGCTCACCGCCCTCACCGCCCTCACCGCCCTCACGCACTCACGGTCCTCACAGCCCTCATGGCCCTCACTCACCCTCACACTCACGAATTTTCCTGGTTCAGAAACTCACTCACACTCACCTCACCTGTGAAGATGAGGGTGAGTGAGTTGAGTGAGGGCCCTCTTGAGTGAGGTTTGCCGAGGCATGTAGCTCCCAGCTACGCCAGATTGAATCGAAAACCAGATTCTAGTTAGACCATGCTGGTCTTTACTTAAACAAGAATGACGAGCTCTAATTCTAGCTTGCCCAGCTTAAACCAGCTTGTTTGTCAGCTAAACCAGTTTGACTACCACATTGACGAGATTGAGCAGCATAGTTACCAGCTTCGCCAGTTAGATTTTCATGGTGGTTTTTTCAATAGCGCACTCTCGGCCGTGTCGGTCCGAGGTCCAAAAAGAAAAAAGATAAGAGAATACAACGTGTGAGGTCGCCTACTATGCGTGCAGTGCAAGGGGTTGGTTGGAGATTGGATTCTTTCTTGCCACAGGGAGAAGCAAACAGGAAAAAAAATCGGAATTATCCAATTACTATTGCTCACTACATAGTAATGAGTAATCATAAAGTTATCTGTTGCGGGGAATACGTTACGAATTAATGCTGGCTAAAAGGTAACGTGGCCGTTGCAAAAATTACCTGAAGAGAATATTAGTGTACTTTCCAAGTCTGCATATAATGAGCCGAAAACCCAGCAGTGAAGTCTAAGTCTGTCAATCTTTTTTGGCGATTTAGGCCCAAAAATAAAAGATGGTAGCCAGGCGTCCTCTACTACAGTGAAGCTTAACTGTCGTGCTTTTTTTGGAAAATTAGGGTCAAGGTACCCAGACTCTGGCCAAAAAAGGATACGTTTAGCTCTACCTCGGCTTCTTCGGGGATTTTAAGGCACTAAGCTTCTAGACTCAAACACAAAGTTAACCCACACACAGAAAAACAAAAAAAAAGAAGAGCAGTCCTTTGTAAATCCACAGTAAAGTCAGAGCGAGAGCTGCGACACGTCACGGCGCACTTGTTGGCTCAATATTCTTTCTTCTCACGAGGATGCACGTCCTTACGGTTCTCTTTGCGACGTATGGAGAGACACGTCAGCGTGGCCGCCCATGCGTCTTTCAGCGTCTCACAACAAGCGCTACACGCTGGCACGGGACTGGCCGCTTTGCGCTATACCCTCGTTGAATATCGGGGCTTCTGCCGTTTGGGGCCCCTCAAAGATCCACTAATGATGACGTCATGCGCAGGCCGTTCTTCTATGTGGTACTCGATGGATGGATACGGCTGAACCCTTATAATTGGGCGGCGACTTGCGCCACCGTTTGCCGACGCTTTTTAAATTTCAACAATTAACTCC
This sequence comes from Ixodes persulcatus, assembly GCA_013358835.2. Taxonomy (NCBI): domain Eukaryota; kingdom Metazoa; phylum Arthropoda; class Arachnida; order Ixodida; family Ixodidae; genus Ixodes; species Ixodes persulcatus. The sequence continues at coordinate 723,759 of JABSTQ010009503.1, forward strand.
CATTAGATTTTGAGTTGATTATGAATGACGTAGAATTTTATATCGGAGTGTAACAGTAACTGTGGCCATCTAGCGGCCGCTACTCGAGACTCCTATCCCCGTTTCTTCCACAAAGACCGTATAATAAAGCGATTGCCAATGCTGTCGCGTATCTCTGTGCTAACGCGTCCGCTTCACACGCAGCGGACCCGGGTTCGATTACCGGAGCGGCAGGCGATCTTATATCAAGCAGTCGGCAATATCGCGACGGCCGCTCTACGCCCTACTACGCCAACTGCAACAAGATCAGCAACTACTATAGTCGGTTCATCCCTTAGCTGACAGCGCGGTGTAGGCTACGCTGTGGTTGGATCAGGCATACGCCTATCTTTCTTCGCGTAGTCCCGCTCTTGCGCATACCCTCGAGCAGGGAGCAGGGTCACGTGGCGAAAACGAGGCGATCTGAATGGTCCGGCGAGCAGGTAGCTTCCATCGCACTAGCAGCTTAGGGATGAATGGACTATACTACAACTACTACAACGACAACGGACGCCATTTATTTTGGTGGAAAGAGCCTATAACAGCTATCGCTGTAAAATATGCCTTGCATCGAGAATTGCCCGAAGAGCACCCCTAAGACTGAAAAGTTAGAACCGGGCGGCTACTCTCGCTCTCGCTGTATTCGTGACAACGCAGCGCCGCGTGTCGCGATTTTAGCTCTCCGGGAGTCGATCACATCCGCTTATTTTTCTTATTGTTGATTGTACTGTTCGAAACAGAATAAGATGGCAATAAGATGACAGTATAAAAGAAAGTAATCCTAACCAAATATAAACGGTGTTTTCTTTATTTCCAACTAATGATGGGTAAAATATTTGAACACATAGATATAAACGCAAACAAATGCCCGTAACTAATGAACCAAAAGTGCGCGATAAACAAATTGAAAAGTAATGTGTGTTATCAGGATTTTACAGTAGCTTAATTAATATCATTGGATTAAGAGAAGAGGCTGTTCAATACAGTGGGTAAAATAAACATGGTGTTTTTTATTTCTATACAATCCAAAGCTGTCTTGGTTGTGACGCAAAGCGACAACAGAGATCCTCTGACCATGACCGTAGCACCACACTACACTTGCTGCACAAGCAGCTGCAACAGGGCAACAAAAGTACCTCATAGCACAAATACTGCGTTACTCGAACGTGAACATTTAAGGGAGACCCGTGTCGTTGGGAGGAATATTTAAAAGAGGAGTTTCAACCAAGCCCAAATTGGGAACACAAAGTTTCGAGGCTTACTCGGCCTCTCCAGTCACTCCTGAAGACGAGGCCGAGTGGGCCTCGAAACGTTGGGTTCCCAATTATGGCTTGGTTGGACGTCCCTTTTTTCTTCAAAATTCCGCGATAGAATTTCTGTATGAACTAAAAAAAGGATAATGCAACAACAACTTTAAAAAGAAAAAGCAATTGCATACAACTTGGGAAATACACTTTTGATTGCTTTCTGGAGGTATGCATAGAAGAAGAGCGTTCTGTTGCATTATTCAAGTCTTGATAAATGTTCAGGACGTTCGGAAGTTTTGAATTTAATAGTTTAAATACTAAATTTCAAAACTCTAAGCGTCCTGAAAAAATAATTACCTCTGGTTCTAGATTTTAAATAAATTTATTTGTATAAATGCGTGATGCGTATTAGTGTTTGTGTTGGAAGAAAATAATATTTCGTGGTCCGCTTTTGTTAAAAAATAACTGCTTGAGAGAGCCGTTGAATATCTAAGGCTTCAATATTCAGTATACGATTTCATTTAAAGCGCTCATGAACATGCTCGGAGTAAAATAGGTATGGAATAAATAGTAGGGATTTATTTTGTGTATTATTCAAGCGTTTTTTAGTTAAGGAAACTTGCGCGAGGTTTTAAGCCCCAGGGCTAACTTGAGGGTAATGGAAGCGACTAGAAAAAGAAATACATTTGTGAATTATTTAGTTGATAAACTAAAAAAGTTTCAATTACCGTTTTTAATGTTAATCTTAAGAGGAATAACCTTATTAGTTTGTTTACGGTCTGCGCAATTGTGGTATAGCCGTGGCCTAAAAGTTGGATTACAAAATTCGTGGTAGGCCTTACGTTCATGAGTAATGGCGTAAACAGAATTTTTTTTTTTTTTTCAGGGGACGTTTTCTTTTGGTGGTGTGGTTCGACGTAAATAGAGATAGAGGAAGTCTGTCTAAAAAAAAACCCCGCGAAAGTTTTACTTCACATTCTCACTGTAATCACTACATAACAAAAAACTTAAAACGAAGAACAAGACCACACACAACTGCGTACTTTCAATGGCTAAGCAAACACATTAAAGCGTGAGTGCCAAAAAAGCACACCTACAATAAAATAGTTATATGTAAACGTTTTGCTGTTGATAACAAGTGTGAGCGACTGGACAACTTCGAAGGATACAGCTTGTGCAACCAAGGTGCCTGCTGACAAAATTGGTTCTGATTATAGCCTTCACTTCATTTGGAGAGAAATTATACGTCGCATGGGCCCGTGCTCTCCACGATACTAAAACCACCGTTTAATACGCCGAGACGCGACCGCGACTTACCGTATCCGGTGACTATACTTGCCACTCGAAACATGAAACGCGGCCGTCGTGGTTCATTCTGCTCGGATCTTGGCATGTGTAATTTGTAAAAAAGAAAAGGGAAGGCATAACTTACACACTTTTCACTCTCTCTTGTAACTCCGTTCACTCCTAAGCTCACAGCACGAGCAAGCTACGCGAGAGGGAGGCGGTCGATGGGTCTAGCGAGAGCGTAGTTCCCACCGCACTGTCATCTCAGGGTGCTTCGGGGGAGAGGTCACCTTTACCTCCGGCTGGCGACGTCACTCACGAGCATGCGTGCGTCCGTAACGGGGCACTTGCTTTAGCAAGTTTCAACAGGCTCGCGGAGGGAACTCGGGCACTAATACAGCTCAAGGCTCAAGAGTTTCTCCCCTGTCCAGGAACCGCAACATTTCTGTCTTTTAAAGGAGCTGCGCAATGATTTTAACGTTCAAAGAATTTGCATCTTCTACTTTGATATTGTTTATCTTGTCACAAAGAACAGAAAACACATCTCCTTCCTTCAAAATATTGCGATTCCGTCACTTTAGCGCGAAGCAAAAATTATAATATTTCCTGAACTGCAGCCGCGAGCGGCGCTCATGAGAACCACGCATCGTGACGTCAATGGCGGACTTTTAAAAAATATAGGAAGTTCTGCAAATACCTGCTCGATAAAAAGTAATTCTTTTTTTTATATATAAATCTTGTCCTTCCAACATAATGTAAATGCGTCAAAAACCTGGTATCACGGACAAAAACTTTTATTATACGGAGTTTTAGTAGCGCAATCTATCCGAGGTGAACAAAACCGTCAGCTCTATCTGCTACCGCGAACAGCCACCAGCAGCCGGAAGGGGACGGGGCAGAGCCGGACGGGGGATGGCCGGACCCGGACGACCACGTTGGCCCTTTCCTTCTTTCGCCATGTTGATCGCGCTGCACAAACAAGTGGTCACGTAGTCGCGAGCGGGTGACTTCTCGCTGCTCACTGATGGCTCCAGAGAGAGTTTCACCAGAACCCCGCGCGTCCCCCATTCACGTCACAGCGCACGTGACTGCGAAGATGGTGAAGGTGTTGAGAGGTGCCGAAAACCTTAATATTTGTAAATTTTAAAATAAAAACTAGGACATGCAGGCAAAAGCGGTTTTTTGTTCTTTACTTCAGAAAATAACGAGTCACCAACTCCCGAATTACTTAAGCAAAGCACCGAAATTCTTGCACAGCTCCTTAATGTGGGAGACACATGCGCTACAAAGCTATCCGATTTGACGTGCGAACTGTTGGAAAGATGGCAGATCCGACTCGCCGCGCACGAGAGTTCGAGACACAGGCTTCCGACATGTCGTTCCGTTCAGCTCCGCCCAGTTTCGTGTATCCTTCTACCGTACGGATGGACGCATGCTAATGGATGTTTTTGATAACGCGCGGCAGCTTGCACCCCATAGCCTAGAATCTGAAATATTCCCCTCGCCCTTCGTGGTTTTTCTGACTTTAAAACAACGCACACCTTTATTATAGTCCATTAAAGTGTACATGTGTTAAGATTTTACGTGAGGTTCCTTTTTGCTCAAAGTCACTTAACCAGGATAGACCGCAGCGGACCTTAGAAAGCATCCCAGCGAAGCGAGCACTGCGTACAAATCACATGACTGCGCGCCCGCGCATTACCTCGTATCTCCCGAAGTTCAGGTGACACTCACACGACATTCAAATGACTCGAAGCGTACGCTGCTGGCCATCGTAATGCGAAACGGAGTATATTCGGGTCTCGACGGTCTCGATCGGTTCCAGAAGGCCGACTTGCTACGCACGCGCAAAATGAGCAGCTCGTTTTGTGAGCGCGGGAAACCTCCATGGCGTCCGTTGCCTTCACTTCACGACGACGACTCGCGTGACGCACCGCTTACATCCGCTTCCCCATCCTCCTCTCCCGATCGGTCACATCTACACGTGACAGAATGACGTTCGCGCCAACCATGCCGCCATTGGCTGCGGCCATCCGACAGTCGGATGGCGGTGCGGCGAATATATAGCAAGTTGGTCGCATGCTGGAGCCGGACGTGGTCCCCGTCCGACGCTACAGTGTGGCCAAACCTGTCTGTCTTGTCCGACGGGGGCCCAAACCCACGCGGTTGTCGCGGCGTGGGAAGTCCAACCTTCAAGTGCCCGTTGTGCTCCCTGCCTGCATCATTGTTGCAACGAAGGCTCTAGCGAATACCCCCCCCCCTTCCACCCCCCCCCCCCCACCTGGAGGGAGGGACCCAAGCTCTGGGGTTCCTCTTGTGGACGGGGGGGGGGGAGCCCCAAGCCTTCCCCGCTGCAGGAGAGGAGCCTGTCAGACGGAGTGGGTCACCGTGCGTCAAGGCGGCCCCTTTAATTAAGGGGAAGGCTGACATAAAGGTAGCGCCTCTCGAAACTTCCCAGGGTGGCAGGGTCCCTCGCTTCGGGGCAGCCTCTGCGTGGGAGCCGAGCGATAGCAAACGAATCACTGCGACGGGGCTGCGTGGTTCATGGTTACCATGCAGTGACCGTCGGACCCGCTGTGAGGGCACGCTCATGACTTAGTAGCGGAGTCGGATAGGTGAGTCGAGCACTAAAGGACTCTAGTAATCGCTGGTTTTTTCCCAGGCCGTTCTACTGGCTGGTCCCGACTGCCGGTTTTCCTGATTTCCATTCCCTTCCCAATTGGCTGTTTCAAGAAAGTTTCACTTGATCCAAGGATCCAATTAATTTTTTTTTTTGAATTGGCTTAAGTCTGTGGTGCGAAAGCGGGAGCGGACAGAGGCATATTATTTTTATTTCAGCTTCTCTTGCCTCGAATCAATTATGTCTTGTCCGACGGTCGTTCCGTCAGTTCACACGTCGGATCGGACCGTTTTGAAGCGCATGTGTTTCGCTCTTTACTCTGTCCTTGGAAGACGTTTGTTTCTTCTTTCGACATCAGAGAATAATGATGGGGATAATCTTTACCCATTGGATTCCTTCTTGTGCGGTTATTCATGTTCCTATTTTGTCAAGCGGAATGAACCAAAAGCGTAATATCCAGTTGTTTGTCTTGATAACGCGGCGTGTCACGAAGGTTAAATCGAGAGGGGTAAAACAAAAAGGGGTGATTGGATACCGGGCCCGGCGGGGGGGGGGGGGGGGGGGGCGAACAATAGGTCTTGGGGGTTGTTCTGATTCAGGAACACGCCCCCCTGGCTACGCCCCCTGGCTACGCGCTCCTGGCTAAGCCCCTGGTGGCCAGATATCTCGTCCTTGCAAAAGTCATAAAACCGACTCGAGCTTTCGTCGCACTGCTGTCTTCACTCCCGGCTGCGCAGGACGGAATGATCGACGCCATGTGCCCTCTTTGCTCGAGTAGCTTCGGTTTGAAGTGATGTAAGAGTGTGACCTTTATTGCCTCGTAGCACCCAATACGAATAATTGAAGCAAACCTTCACACCAAAGATACACCATATGATCTTGGGCATCGTTTTCGAAGTACTTATGTCGCAAAAACAATATGAAAAGTTACCTACACTTTTTGAGTTAATTTGCGAACTAAATAACAAACGTGACCTCCCTTCTTGTTGATCCCGTAGCCACCAACGTTGCCCCGAGATGAAATAAATCTAAGAACCCTTATCTGATATATTAGACAAACTAGAACACTCGGCATAATGTTCCTCGCGTGCCAAGGTTGCTTATTGATAGTAGGCTATGTCATGGTTGTTTAGTTTCGGTTGAATATCTTTTGTGAATTTAGTGTCAGAGACTTCGAATATTATGCGGCAGTACTAGAATTTTTAAAAACTTCGTGGCACAAAGTTTATTTTACAATCCCATATTTCAAATTGTGATACATCCCGTTGGTGAAATGCTCTTTCCACGTTCGAACAGCCGTAATAGCAGTGCAGGTTTCCTCAGAAACAATACCGTAGCCTTATTTAAATATCAAGAGCCATAACCACTGAAAAAACAACGGCATATTCTGTGTACTGTACAATGCTTTACTCTACTGTTCAGTGCAATCCTTGAATACACACAAAAAAAACAACAAGTCTATGTATTACCCATAGCTGTAATAAAAAACAGCACATGTAACGGAGGTTCACTGACGCATAAAGCACCGCCTCATCTGTTCAAAGTCGGAATCAACACTTGTCATACACATTGCTGACCGTGATTACCGTCCCTCGTCGTTGATAAGGTATGTTACGAGCTTTTTTTACAATAAGAATGAAGTTAAATAAAAGTGAAAGAGACCACATTAATATTCCAAAGTGTGCAATGCAAAAAATATGTAATAAAAAAAATAACGATAATGAAAGGGTAAATATCATTACAGCGCAATATGACCTACGTGAGTCCAACGTAATTTTTCGTAGCGTTTGCTGAGAGACGTGGGTTGCTGTTTTGATTCTTTCTTCAGCACTCGATTGCTGAAGCCGATGGAGTCGAGGACATGCACCGGCATTTGCTCTTGAAAGTTTCGGGCTTTACATGAATGAAGGTCACGTTGACCTATAACCTACAACTCAGTCCTGGCTTGGACCGTCCAACCAAACGCCTAAGCCTGGCTTTGGGTCGATGGCTGTTCGTGGCCGCCCGCTCTTTTCTTGTGCCTGCCGTCGTTCTTCTCCGCTCGCCTTGTGCGAACCCTCCGTGCTTTGTATGCCTTTTTTCATTTGTTGGTACCGACATCATCACAAGGCAAACTCGGCGTCTCTTTGGGCGACTGTTGCGACGATGTCAACGGAGGACTTCTGCATTGTGAATTTGCTAACCTTAACCTGTCTTGCAGGGGCGGTGTCTTTTGTCTCTGCCCCCGTCAAAAAGTGCTCCTTTCGCAAAACTACCTTTGAACTCTGCCGACACCTTCTAGATACCAAGTCTGTAGCGCTGGTTATTCAATGTAAGGCACCGGAGGTCAGCGCCGGGTACGAACGGGACGCGAGAGTCGCTTCAGGGATTGGTTGGGACCGCTCCTTTCACTGACTGCATACGATCCTCAATCGAGCAAAACGCTGACGTAACACTCTTGTAAAATGAGCACCTCGCGGTTGCGCGCTGTAGGCAACACCCAAAAATCTAATGCTTCTGCATTGCTTTCAAAGAGGTGTTGAAACAACCCGTCATGTTCCAATGTCGTCGATTCCGTTAAAACCTAGAAAAGAACGAAATCTGTACAAGCTCCTGGACTATCGTCGAGATGTTATAGCTACCCTAATAAAAATAAAGTGGCGATATCTGTTCTTAGTAATCGGACAAACTGACGGACTTAATGGCCCTCTAGTTCATGATTTTATGATTCAGCAAGCTACATGCACTTAAGATAACAATCCAATGCGTAAACGACTAAGCTGCATTTGTGCATGTGAAATGTCGCAGTATTATAAAAAATATATACGACGTTAAATATGCCATGAATGCGCTCCGGCTCATCGCTCTTGCCTCGCAAGAAACCCATCCTCACTGCCATTATGCTATCATGTTAAGATGTCATCAGGCTTTTACGAAAGGCCGTCAGATTTCCACCCCTTCTGGTGGTGTTGTAGTGGTCGTGCAGACTGTAGTTGCTTGCTCTCAAGTTTCTTCACGTATGCACCCAACAAGAAGCTGTTGCAGTGCGTCTCCTTTCGGACCGCCTTGCCACAGATAATAATAATAATAATGTCTATTTTAACCCAGAAAGGTTTATGGGCACCAGAAGAGCGGAGGCCCGTACCAATTGGCCTAGTACATCGATGTAAATCAAATAATGTATCCCGGTGGCACAGTGTGCGCGCAAGGATTGAAGCCCGGTCGACGCTTCGTGTACGACAGATATAAGATTCCAACGCTTGGAAAGCACCGGAAGGGTGAGGCGTCAAGTGACGCCAGAAGGATGCCGTGTCATGCCACAAATATGGGTGCTTCCAGCGAACTTCACGGAGTAGCTCTGTAGTTCGCATATCTCTGTAGGAACGAGCGGGGTGGTGCACCTTGCAGACGACTGCGTAGGCTAAACGTATTTGGACACTCTGCAATCCTGCCAGAAGAGTTTCCTTTCTATTATCTATCATATACTTTACCTAGATAACAGATAAAAACAAAGTACTGATGCCTAGGCGCTGTCGCAAAATGCAAAAAAAAATGCCTGACCACGCGACATCCCCTTCCCCTCCCCTCCTCCTTCACATCCATTAGTGTGACCCACAAAACAAGCGCACACATAGATATGGAACTTTACTCAAAGGTAGCATTACGACAAAGCATTCATCCAAAACACACTTGCGCGCGAGAAACAAATTCCTCCAGATAATACAGAAAATACACTCATGTTTCTTTTTAACGCATGTATTGATACATTATCTTGGAATATACCCCTGAGATCCGGGTGGTCATATAAGAGAACGGGTATTAGGTTTGTTTATTTATATATGACTTGGTACGTATTTTCCTTGTTGTGAAGCTGGTTGATATAAGATTATAATAGGTTTTTTTTTCAAGTCATCTTGCTTGAAAAAGTCAGTTGAAATATTCTTAGTTTTATCATAAAGGAGTAAAGCTATTAACTTTCTTAACATTTGTATGGTCGATATTTGTTGCTTTTGAAAAATAGACTTGAATGACTCAGGAACCGTGCATGCATTCTGCATTAATTTATCTTGCAATATCTTATGAAAGAATGCAGTAGTGGAACCGTGAGTGAACCATTGTATGATATAATTGTTTCTTGATTTGACGGGGCCATAACAGCATTACATTTTATATATCACCGATTGAGCGCGTGATGCCAGTTCTTTGTCTATATTTAAGGGCCAACATGATGTGTCGTGAAACAAAGCGCCAAGTAACTTGTTCGAATCAACACATTAAACAATGTCGCCATATTATTGTATGAAGAATTCCCACTGAATATATTTATTCCGCGGTCGATATATAAAATACTTTGTTTTATTTGCATTTCGTTCAAGCCCATTTGCGCTGGGTCCTTTTGATAAGCTTCTCAGTAATGTATTGGTTTGTTGCTCAATCACTTGTAGGTTAAAACAATATTATTAGTGTCGGTATAGCATATATTTACGTATTCTATAAGGGTTACGTTAAAAATGTAATTTCTATAAAGTTGGAATGGTAGAGAGCCAAGTACATACCCTTGCGTGACCACGTATTTTATTTGACCCATATTTGATCTTGCGTTAAAAATGCATGTATATTGCAACCGCTTTATAAATAATTTCTAATTTTGTTCAGTTCAATCCCTCTAATAAATTACTTTAAAAAAGTGGCATCAAAAAGTATAATGTTTGATTGAATATTTTTTTAATCTATAAGCAATTATGACGTATACCGTTTCTGTTTATACTTATCAATTATTTTACTATTTTGCTTAATAATGCCAATTTCGTTGAGTTTTGAATTTTGAAAATAGTACTGTGGCTCCGCTATGATATTTGTTTTTTATAGAAGTTTAATAAACGCTTAGTAATAACCTCCTTTCTCATTTTTGAAGAATGGGTACAGCCATAATGGTCCTATAATTGTTGAAATCATTTGTCTCCCATCCCTTGTGCATTACAGTTAGTCTCGCATATTTAAATTTATTTGGGTATACACCACGGCTGGGCTGTACCGCGAACAAGTATATCACGATAGTAACTAAGAGATACTTTCTAGTATCTGTGTCTCGGTATCGTAATACATTTAAAAATGTACTTGTATCTCAGTAGTGGAATTGCAATGTATTGCTTAAATCGAAATACCTTGTCAGACTTATCTATCTCGTTACAATTATTGCCTTTTTTATGATAAATTTAATATTAACTGTATTAATGAACAAGTCTTCACCAAGAAAGTCGTAAACGTAGAAAAATGTTTGAACAGCAATAGAGGCTTTATTACACGACGTTTCGGGAAGAGACTTCCCTTCTTCAAGTGTGTTTGTGCATGTGTTTGGTGCAAATTTCTTCAGAATTTATAACATGGCCCCGTCCTATAATATAATCTATCACAATCACCAACATAAAGGAAAACCTGTGGTTTAAAAAATGTTACTTGCTAGAATAACAAAAGAAGCTCCTCTCAGAAAGCACTCCAATCTTTCCTATTTTGCATAGCGAACGCTGTAACGAGGTGAGAGGATAAAAGTTATATGGCTCTATTGTCGAATCTCCTCACACTATGAGCGACTCAGAAGCATATAGACGACAGTTTGCGATGCGCCCTCATGGCCAAACAGGGTTCATTTCGTGCAAAAAGCCGTTCTAACTGGCGGGTGCCAGTTCGAACGGGTTTTGGTGCCACGCTGGTTCCCGAATCGAATTGGTGCCCGTATAAAACGCGTTCCAGTATCAGACGGCTACCCAATCCATAGATTAGTATGGCCTGAACGTCTCGAACCACATCACAACATGTTCAATTTCAAATGGGCTGAACATTTAACACACGATCAATTTTAAGTTTCATTCTTGTAGCGCCATTTTTATTTAGAAGACAAGCTTTAGGATTATCGAGATGAATATTTTGAAACTGTTATTCTTCATCTTCAATGTCTTTCCACAAGCATAAACACTGTTACGATCCCATTATAGGCTCAATATTGCCGCGCACGCAGCTGGCCAAGTAGGCAGCGCGCGCGTGGCCTAACGGTTATTGTGCCTGTCCTCCCACGCGAAAAGCCAGGGTTCGATTCCTGGGAGCGACGCATCGTTTGTTTATTCCTGCAATTTAGTGTTTTGGTAAATTCGAGAATCCTGTTGCCTGTTCGAGGTCCGAATGTTGTACGCATCGAACCTTCTACGCTGATCATTCTACCGGGTGAAACAAGGAGACGGCAGGCTCTTTAAATCGACCCGGAAAATTCGGTTTCTTAACCTATCGCGCTACGACTTGTGCAGCGTTGCCCACAGATTGTGCATTTTTTTTTGTAAAATTTGCAAAGAGCGAACTTACCTGAGAAAAAAGTAAAGAAAGAAAAAGGCTTAGCTCCTATGGAAACGCAGCGACGCCACCGGTCTTCAAAGAGCACGGCGCCGTTTCGCACGGGACACAAGAGATGGCGCAACGAACGCCGCCAACGAACGAGTATTCGGCGCCTAGAGCCAGCGTCTTTAGCAGAACAATCTTTTCGACTCAAAAGCGGCGCGCGTTCCGCAGGCGGCGACAGTCGCAGAAACAAAACAGGCGCGGTAACAACAAGCGCTGCAGTTCCTTGTCTGCTAAATACGCCGGCTCTCGGCGTCTGCTCGTTCGTTGGCGGCAGTTGGCGTCTCGACCACTTGCGCCATCTCTTGTCTTCCGTGCGAACGGCGCCGTGTTGTTTGAAGACCGGTGGCGTCGCTGCGTTTCCATAGGAGCTAAGCCTTTTTCTTTCTTTACTTTTCCTGAGGTAAGTTCGTTCTTTGCAAATTTTACAAAAAAAAATGCACCATCTGTGGGCAACGCTGCACAAAGTAGCAGCGCGATAGGTTAAGAAACCGAATTTTCCGGTAGATTTAAAGAGCCTGCCGTCTCCTTGTTTCACCCGGTAGAAGCCCACACGCGTAGAGTCAGCACGAAATCAAATCCGAACGCCGGAACGCGTGGCCGTTGATACAGGCTGCTCCACCTCGAGGGCCCCTGAGAAATAATGAAAATGTGCCGGGTGCGAGGGTGGGGTTCCTACTAAGATGAGCTCGACCCTCGCGCACCGTTTTCTGGGGGTTCCGGGTTTCGCCGGTGGCGCGCTGTAAGCGCCGTCACATCCGATACAAAAAGCACTGTCACTCGCTTTGTGTATCGAATTCCCAGCGATATCTCTTCAGCGCCGTCATTCATTATCGCTTTGTGTATCGCAAGGGCGAAATGAAAGTTGAAACATTTCGTGCAAAGAAGATCCGTAGTGCTTGATGACGTGTCACCGCAACCACGCTGGGGCTCCGGTGAACAACGTGCCATGCGCGGTTTCTGAGAAATAGTGAAACGTCAAAAATGCGAAATAAAATTTGTTTATTCGCAGGACCATACTCTTTATGAAAAGAAAATGCTGCAACAGACTGACGCTAATGCCTCGGTTTTTATGAGCAATGCCCATGTTTTTGTGCGAGGCTCCCAGTCGAATCTTAAAAAGCGAAGATTGCTTGCTGACGCTCTCTTTGGTAACCACCGATATGCCAGGCGTATCGATTCCGGAGCGGAATAAATTCATCACCCTGTCTGAGCAGGGCCTATCGCAAAGAGCTATGCCAGGTTAAGCGGCCACCCGGTGTCGACCGGGCGACAGTGCGGCGACAGAAAATCACCCCGAGTGACGGCGCTTACAGCGCGCCACCGGCGAAACGAGGAAGTAACAGACGCCCCGCGCGAGGGTTGAGGACATCTTAGTAGAACCCGCACCCTCGCACCCAGGTGCATTTTCATTGGTTCTCAGGGGCCCTCCAGGTGGAGCAGCCTGTGTAGATGGCCATGCGTTCCGGCGTTCGGGTTTCATTCCGGGCTTACTGTACATACATAAGGGGCTTCGCGTGGCGAGCCGAAGTCAGTCTCGCCCTAGCGTTCGACTCTGCTGTTACGCCGACTTCGACGCCCGCGACGCTCTGCTTTCTTCTGTTTCTTTTTTTTTTTTGGGGGGGGGGGCACATGTTCGCTTCGTTAAACGTTTCAGTTTCCCCAGTTATTCTTTGTTTCACCTCGTCATTCGTGACAATATTAAACGAGTACTTTTGCAGCATAAAACTCCCTCTCAGCAACCTGATGTTTACCTGTTTTGCGTTGTTTAGTTACGGGGAGTGGGTGGTAGTCAGTTATAACATTGATATTTGTCACGTATAAACAAAGCTGGAACCTCGTCACTGCCCACAATATTGCTAAACATTCAATTTGAATCGTGGAATAGTTCGCTTCCCTAGGTAACAGTCGCTTACTAGCATACGCCGCGGAATGTAATGAGCCTTAATATTCTTGCATCAGTACTGCTCCTACGCAAGTACACGAAGTGCCGGTTCTGAGTACAAATGAAGTTGGGAGTTCTCAAAACAACTGCCAAAGCCAGAGCCTTATTCAAGTTTTAATGGCGGCTTCACGATGAGGAGTCCAAATAACACAGTATCGTGCCTCTTAGTTTCCTGAGGTCTACCAACGGCTGATACGGTTCGCGTATTTCGGTGCGTAGTTACGATAACACCCAGACAATGGGCCAATAAACGGTCGTACGTGTTTATTCGTATTACGCCTATTTGCTCCTATTATCATTTGCATCGCAGGCAACAATGGCTACATCCTCCAATATCCAACCGTATGCCCTTACACCGTCAGTGCTTATAGCCACTCCACATTCCTTTGGCTTAATCGCAAGTCCTGACTAATTGACTCGTTGGAAGCTGTTATCCAACACAGAATTTTATGACAATTGCTGGATTGCGCTTCCCCGCTGCGAAATCATTCTGTAAGTGCGGCCACCGGTCGCCCATCTTACCACATCTGCTGAAGCTTTGTGAAGGCTGCTGTCACGTGACCTTTGCCTCGGTTGTCACTTGACCTACATTTGGTAGCCATGGTAACTGTCTAGGCTTGACAGCGCTAGAGCGAATGTCGTAAGATGGCCGACGTTGGCCGCATTTGCGGAGCGATCCAGCAATTGTCATAGAGATCAGTGGTATTAAACGTTTCTAGAAGGTCTTCCCAATTGTCGGAGCGATTAAAACATTATTAATATACCCGCAATTTCTAAATTGCCTAGAAAAAACAAATTGATTCCCATTTCCCTACAAAATCTTCTAACTTTTCATTTTATGTGGGGTCTCGTAATATATCGTTTCCATAAGATAGTATACCGTAATTTCGAGTGTCCGATTTATGAGATTAAGTTATTGTGCAGCTTTGAATTTTCGGAAGGTATCCGTTTTGTTTGGGGATCCGGTCCCTCATATCAATGAATGTTGATATGAGGCCCGAGTCATCTACCCTGAGCTCCACCATCCGAAACATGGAAGTCTGTATATATTTTTTATTATTTTTATTATTATTAAGGTGTAGCAATTTCAGCGAAGTATCTGTTGTTAGTTTCGCTTGGTCTGCATCAACCGAAGGTTTACTGCAAAGATTTCCGTCTAATAAAAAATAATTTTCTTCCATCTGTAGTTGGGCGAGTGGTATTTTATTCTTCTTTTCGAAACAGGCTTTCGCATGTTTGTAGGGCAGGATTTCTGGCGATGGTTTATTCCTACCAGCTGTTACTGAACTTATTTGCATTTACAAGTATTCAGATAGTTGCCAGCGCATCCACCGTACGCATGTCCATGCCCCTGACACCAGTCGGCACATTTTAACCAATCTTCAGGACAACCGTGACCCAATTCGCCTAGAATGATAGAGAGAGAGAGAGAGAGTTTAAAAACTCAAATTTGGCCGATCTTTAGCTTGCCGACTGCTGAAAGATGGGAACACTAACACCAAAGGTTCGAAATGCACCCTATGAACAACCTTCGCATAATCTTATTTTTGCTTAAGATGTGGCGCGTTAGGAGTGGAAGCTGGGTCACCTCCCTCTCCAGGGGAAAAAAAGACGCTAACAAACATCGGCGGGTTAAACGTTTTGTAGCAATCCGTTGAGAGCGTAGTACAAGACGATGGCACCTCCATGTGGCTCCTAGCAAAACCAGTTATGTGCTCTCGCAATCAATAGGAGTGTGAACACCGCTCCGTGTGGCCCGGTACTATCACTGTATCACTGTCCACTGTCGAATGTTTCGTAAAGCCTAGATGTCAAGGGGGGGGGGGGGGGGGGACACATTTTGACCCCTCTTTCCGCTGCGCCACCGTTCACTTCCAGGGTGTTTGCACGCACCGACCATGGCACCCACCGACCGTAGGCGCAGGCGTAGCAGTTGAGGTATGCGTAGCCTGGCATACATAGTTCGCAGTAGATTGTCGGTACTGAGTCATATTTCGTCCAAAATATTTAGTCCGTAAACTATAGCCGACTGTTAGTTATACTTAGTCTGAAGGGGACCCTCGTCGCCCAGTCATCCTTAGTCCAAAATATTCCGTCCACGGGCGACCATCGGCGGCGAGTCATACTTCGCTCGGCCTACTTCGTCCTCATACGACCGTAGGCGCGCACGGCTGGTTCCGGACGAGAGGTAGCTCCACAAGTGAATCCACAATATATCGGGGTGAATTATAACCCACCAGGGGATAGCGTAGCCAGCAGCCAGAACTTAGGACAAAAGTTAAATTAGAGAGCAAATGACGCGATAAACATCCATCCTTCGTCTTTACTTATTATGAGGGTTGTATTGCAATTGGGAAGCATTAACAAATCACGGCCCTAGCGTATTCACACACAAAAAAAGATGAAACACTTTTTATGAAAACATACTCCCGACACACTCCCAAAAAAATTGAAAATTTTCTTCGGCATTCTGGTGATTCTGGAGTTCATTAGAGCGCCTCGTACGTGCGGCTCACCTGAAAGCATCGAAAGCTCCTCGCATCCAAGTATAGCCAATCGTAACGCACAGATACTATACCAACAACATATGCTGTAATCTTCGCGTTTATCCAAATGACCAAAGCATGTTTAACTTTTCACGGGTGCCGTGAACTGTTGAATTTACGGTGGACAGGGCGAATTAAAGCACATAACAATCAATGACAAAATTCAAGATGTTTTGTTCACCGTACCTGGTTTGCCAAGATCTTGTGCATGGTTTTCTAAAAACGAAAAATACGAGGGGCGTTCATAAAGTTCGTATTATCGGCACAAAGAATTAAAAAAAATTGAACAAAATAGGCATCAACATGAGAGCGCGTCCCTCTAGTTTCCACACAGTATAAACATCGCATGCTATAGTAGCTCGGAACGCCGCTAGGGAGTCGAAACAAAAATGTCAACGTCCCTCGGTACCAAGCACATGCAGTGATCCGTTTTCTCCATTTGAAGGGAAGCAATGCCAAGGAGATTCATTCCAATCTGAGAGCGTTGTTTGGGGACAACGCCCCAGTTTATGACACTTTGGTTAAATGGCGGAGACGCTTCCAGTGTTGCCAAATAAGAGGAAAGCACTTCAAGGACGGTGACAAAGTGATTGCTGAAGTGGTGCGATTCCTGAACCGTCAAAATGAGGAGTTCTATAACAATGGCCTCCGGTATGTGGTGCACCGCTAGAAAAAGTGGGTAACTTTTGGTCGCGAATATGTAGAGAAAGTCTCAAAACCTACTCGAGTTTGATTGCTGAATCTCTATTCCTTCGTGACAATATTACGAACTTTATGAACGCCCCCTCGTAGTTTGAACATTTTTAAATACACCATCGGGGTGAAACCCTTGCATCAGTTCAATTTGGACCAGCACTCGGTGCTATGCACTCAGCAAAATTGCGGGCGACTGTATTTTTGTATAGTACGCGGAGATAAAATAAGTACCATGGTTTTGTTCATGCTCTCCATTCCGCTGACACGCTCCCAGTACGAAAATCAAACTTAAAAAAAATATATTGCATTAATTTTGCTACCGGCATCAAATCGGTTAGAAAACAAAAAATATGTATCCGTCTTGAAGGTGTAACGCATTACGACGTAAATTGTGAACCCATAATATGTTTGCAAAAAAAAAAAATCATGAAAGGCGAAGGCGTTTTATTTATATATTTTCCAAAGAGTCTAAGAGCATTCGTTAAGAAATGGTGTCTCTGAAGAAACTTTACAATCTTTTTTTATTCCCAACAAGCGTAAACCGTGCACGGCCTAATGAAGGCCTCGCGATTCTGTTTTCTTCTCCCCATAAAACGACCAGCCGGGTGGCTTTTTTTTTGTTTTTTTGTTTTTTTTTTTGCGGGAGGCAAAAGTTGTCAGAGCGGCCTCAGTGAGTCGTATTGAACATTATGGCGCTGACCACCGGCGATGGCAGCTGGCGGCTAGCGAATGGGAGTGGCCCCATTCCCGTGCAGCACCGAGGCATCGTTCGTGTCCGTTGGAGAGCGCCGCCCACGAGGAACGTAGGAAACTCAGCTGGTTACAGTTGCTCTACACTTCCTGTTGAGGCGGCAGGCCCCAGTGAAGCGGCAGTGAACAATCGGGCGTGACCGAGCGCTTAATCTCTGGCAAAATGTAGCGCTACATTTCCATATTTCTCATTTGGCGCAGACCGACAGCGCTTCATTCGGGCTCTGTCGGTGCGCAGTTTATATTTGCGGTGAAAAAAACATTCTACTTATTTTGAGAAATTTTTGCTACGTTTACAATGGCTCACATTCAAAAGATACAAAATTCAGTTTGGCTATACAGTTTACCTTCAAGTACAAGGATAGAAGTGGAGGAAGACCTCTATTCGAGAGTCTTAATACATGAAACACAAAGAGAAGAAGGAGACCACATTTTTTTTATTTGACTCATGTTCCTTTCTTTGTCCAATCAAAGGTCCCAAAGAACCCGCAAGAACATTTTTACTTTTTGAATCAAGAAATGCTTAAATCCTTATGCTATAGAAAAACATTTTTTTATACGTCGCTTTGGATAAAGTTTACCATTATGTTAAACACCTGAGACTTGGTAAGAAAAAACCTTGATGCAACCAAAACAAAAAGAAACAGAAAATGAAGTGTCTCAAGCGTTTGTTTGGACCGGTTATTCGGGGCACTTAGTTGTGTAATATACGTATTGAAGGAAAAATCGGCTTTTGTCGTGGTTTATCTGGAAGAAAAAAGGGCACCGGCACGACCGGCACGACACTTAAAACAATTAAAAGTAGAAGAGAAAGAGAAAGAAGTTAGTCATATACGTCTCATACATAATTTACGTCATCTGATTTGGCTTTTTCCCTGTCTCTTCTACAGTTGGATGTTTCAAGGTATTTTCACGCCCAGTCCCGGGTGTTTTAACATAATAGTAAACTTACACCAGCTCGCCTGCGCCCTCACTGTATTTTGCATAGTGTTCTTTCTTCTTATATATTCAAAAAACAAACCTACCTCCTGGCTTCGCTTTCGTAATTATATAAGGTGTTGTGGCGTGCGAAATGAATATTTCTTTTTAATTTTTTGAAGTGGCATTCTGCTTACCCAGGGTGCATACGAGCAAAAGTATTGATATAACAAAGAAATACATATTTTGTTTTTAGATTTCTTCAGCGGGTTCCTGAAAGCAATATGAATAACGGAAGAGTCAACAAACGGTATAATCACTCACATTTTGTAAGCCTCGGTAACAATAGTTCCATTCGTTTACTCGAACAAGTTCTCCGGAATAATTTCAACGGTAAGGTCACCATTCTTAAATTTGACAGCGCGCGAACAATGAGGCTGCTAAAAAGAAGCAGATAAAGCTGCTCAATTCCCGAGTCTAAACTCCTCAAGATACATCCCCTCTAGCACAGCAAGTATTATGTGTGTTTATATATGCGTAATTAACATCAACATAAAGCGATCCTACAAAGCTTTGGTTGAGATAGTTAGGAAATGTACATGGTTTTGTGTTTTCTATATTTACCAATAAATTCAGAGAAGTAACATTCCAGCAGGTTTTAGACAATTCCAAAGAAACGAAAATTAATAAATAATTGTCCTTACTAAAAAAAAAAGAAGAAATACAGCCTTCGCGAGAAGAAAAAGCAAAACAATATGTTGCTGTTTCTTCTTTTTTGTGGACCGGAACCCTGTCCGTGTTGCCAGCGAGGCTGCCTTTTTTCTTTTTTTTTTTCGGGAACAAATCTCTCAACTCGTCTTTTTCTCTTATCGATACCAGGGCGTTTTCTAAATATTCAAGCATCGCCCATGTACGACCAACTAGCCCGCAAACAAGGTGACCTCTATGCACTGACGCCTGATTTAGATCATCTTCGTAGTCTAGATTCAATACCGCCTCCCTCCATAAACAAAATTATTCTGTTCATCCACAAACCACCCTCTAACTAATCTCACTCCTAATATCCCTGTCAGACGGGCATGTTCAAGGCCTTCAGAACTAACTCACGTATGGTGTCGGCCAACTAGCACACACCAATAAGCACGAGATCGCGAGCTGATTCGCCGATTCTTTAAAAGGAGTTCCATTCTAAAGGCCATTAACGTGCCTCTCTAAGGGACGTATCAGTCTATTTCATCGCTTGCATACCAACTCAGCTCAATCCGGCAAATCACTCGGAAGAGTCGGCAAACGGTACAATCACACAGTGTTCGTAAACCTGCGTAGCACTAATCCCAGTTGTTTACTGGATCGAGTGTTTCGGAATGATGTAAACACCAAGGACAACACTCCTCAATTTGAAAGCACTTGAACAATAAGACAGCTTCAAAGATCTTAACGCTGCTCACTTACCGATTGTAAAGATATATTTCCACCAGCGCAGCAGGTATTATCTGTATTTATAGACGCCTAATTTACTTCAACAGATAGCGATCCTACATAGCTTTTTCAGAAGATAAATAGGCAACGCACATGGTTTTGTGTTTTCCGTATTCACCGATGAATCCCGAATAGTAACCTCCCAGCAGGTTTTAGAAAATCACAAAGAAATTAAAATCCCGAACGTAGTTTCCAATATTAAAAAACACGGTCTTCGAGGGGAAAAAAACATTTGTGTGTTTGTTTTTTGCTTAGTTTTTGTAGCGTGAGCTACACTGGCCGAGGTTGCGCAGTTTCGCGTGGCTGTCAAACAGCCGTGCTGCGCAAGCGCGAGGAGCAGTGACGTCACACGGCAGACAGCTGGCGCGCCGGAGCCGCCACCTGTGTCTGTTCCTTCTACTGAAAGTTCTTCCGTTTTCATCCACCGCAGTCTCAGGTGTAATACAACATGATTGGTAACAGGAGGTTTTCTAAATATTCAAGTATCGCCCACGTTGCACGGAACTTGGAAGATCCGGTGCTGTTGCCCATTTTTCTTCAACATAAACCTCGACAAAAACCGATTTTTCTCCTCAACACTTATATTAAACATCAAAGTGCTCCGAATAACTGGAATAGAAATAAACCCGGAGAAACGCTCCCCGATTTTGCTGAAAAGTAAACACCAAAAACACAGAACAGATGCATAGTTTCTCCAATCTTAAGATTTTTTTGTCCTAGCAACGCAGTGTCCGAAAACACTGAAACCGAGTTAGCGGACCGCAGATAGCGCTGCACATAACACTGTGCCGAAAAAGTAGAAGGAACAAAAACTGTTTTACTTCGCTCTGCTTTCCCAAGTACACCACCAGTTTCTGTCGTCCAAAGTGTGTTACATATATTGATTTCGCAAAAAAAAAATACTTCGTAAAAATGTAAAGTATCGGCCTAGCCACAAATGACTTACCAAGGTGGAGATTGGAGACAATCGCTAAACTTGCGTTCAAGTTGCTGCTTTGGTGGACACAGTTTGGAAGCCTTTTATGTGTCTGGCGTGTTTACGGTGCTCTCAAACCTATTTTAATTGCGAGCTATGATAACATTAGCGTTAAAGATTAAAGAGTTATTCTTTTTAGAAAGCTTTTATCCGTATGAGACACGATCTTGTGGTCTTTATTCCGCACACTTAAAGCTCGTGACCGGACTTCGGGCGCCAGCGTGCCTTGTGAGAAGGACGAGACCCTGTTTCAATCGACTAGAACGGCTCATTGATTTCACCACTACGTTCATATTAATATGCACGACTCTTCGCGAAAATTGATGTGCTATTCTTAGACTCTTCCAAAACATTTTAACGTGTTCCCCATTGTCGCCTAATATACAAATTTTCCGCGCTTAGCTCAGACCATTTACCACTTTCTTGGATCAGTAATTTTATGATGCTTAGACAGCAATTTAGCGCGATTGATGGCTTTCAATCTTCCACTACCGATATAACCACCGGAGTCTCTCAGAGTACATTTCTTTGTCCCCCCCCCCTCTTTATAATTTCCATTAACAATTACCCAACAACTATATCATCCACCATTCGACGTTTTGCTGACAATTCTGTGTTATACAGAAAAAGTTCCGAATCGGAGGACCATGAAATTCTACGGAGTGATATTAAGAGGGTATTTTACTACTGTACCAAATGGCAAATGCCACTCAAACTCTTTAAATGCAATCTGGTTTCAGTCACCAGAAAACACTCCGTTCCAACATTTTCGTATTTGTTTAAAAAGTTCCATCGCGCCGCTGTTTTTTTTTGTTTTTTTTTGCATACATCTCGGCGCACACCTACATCCAAACCCACCAGGTTAACTCATATTAATGCTATCACCGCTGAACATCACGTACACTCGGCCACCTGCAACGGAGTTTAAAAGCCGCGTAAGCACTACGGCGTCAACTAGCTAACACTGCTTATATCCGCCCGAAACATAAATAAGTTTCACCTATTTGGAATCCCAATCACAAATGACCAAATTAATTCATTAGAGTCTGTTCAAAACAGCGAGGCTCGATATACTTCATCGTCCCACACTAGATTCGACACTGTCTCCCTCATTAAGCAAGAGTGTACTATTCATCCTCTAGTGACCCTTCACGTAATCGCACTTCTTATACACCTGTTAGACGGGCACCTTAAACGCATTAAGAATTAACTAATTTGAGGTGTCGGCAAACCAGAGCACGCCAATCGGCGCGCTATCACGAGCTGATTCGACGATTCTTGAAAAGATTTCATTTTGAATGATTTTACGTGCCCGTCTGACGGGGGAAACAGTTTAGCTTATATGTTACAACTTAGCTCAATCCGGCAAATCACTTCTAGAAGAGCCTAACAGAACATCTAATCGTCAAAACACTGGCAAAGGTTTTATACGCACTTTTGTTTCACCATCTACATTTACTAACTCACACCCTCCTTTTGTCCCTAAGCACAGGAGCGGTCTCTCTGAAACTACTGTAATCATATCAGATCAGAAAACAGTCCGTAGTGTCATCTGTAACAACTTTTTCCGCCATGACAGCGCTTCACGCACCGTCTTGTATATAAATTTTTTGTCGCTGTTACTTCTTTCATGTCTTGTTATCACCTAGTGCGTGAATCAAGTGCGCTGTACTGATTAGAAAGAACTAGTGTATATCTGTTTTTTTCCCTCTGTCATGATGATATTTTTATTTTATATCTGGTTCATTGTAAAATCGTGTTTTGTAACAGGTGTCAACATTTTTACATAATATGTTATGTTATGATCTGTTTTTAAATTCGTTTATAGTACTTTTTTTGTTGTTCCGTTTAACTTGAAATATGTTTTTTGTAAACGCCTCATGTAGTGCCTTTCAAGTAGCTTTTGAGGTATGGTGAATAAATGAATCTATCATAATGAAGGCAATGTTGGCTGACAAGTGTGTTGGTTGAGTTGAGGAACACAGAAAGAAAAAGACACAGGTGGTACGAAGGACGATATATACTTTATTTCTCTGAAAGTGTACGTCGCTCCTCGTCCCGCCTGTTCATTATTCTTCTGGTGTTCCCCATCATAGTGAATAATTATTTAAAAATAATTTCCAAGCTTAGAAATTAACAGAATTTGTGAAACATAATTTGAAACAATACCCATCTCGAGTTAAAACATGTACGGTAATTTTATTGAGTGGTTGCACTGACAAACGTAAAATCCGTTGCACGCATATATAAACTTCGTTACCTCAGGTTGCAATCGAGTAGCGCCGCATTTTTCTGCTCTTGGTGGAAACTCGTTTCTTGACTGTACGCAACGTATCACTGACGAACTTAACAAGGCAAGTATTATAAAGAGATATGATCATAGTAACCCCTGTTGTTAAATGAATAAAGAAATAATATTTCACCTGTATACAGCAATGCGGAAACAAGTCACATATGATCCATAATATCGTCTAAAAAATCCTCGTTTAGAGTTTGAACAAACTGCAATATTTTTTGCGACAAATGCGTGATGCTCGTAGGCGAAGGAAAGTGTCCAGTATTGAGACGTGCTTTGCTCACTTTAATGGACCCTTTTTTAGATAAAGACAAAACTAAGTGGCTAAACTGCTGACTACGATTTGTGGGTGGAATGGAAGTTGTGATATATTTTCTGCTTTCCCTGCGGCTGATCCGAGTCGCGGAAGAGGCAGTGTAGGTAGTGCGACCATTATTCCGGACGCCAACTGAAGTTAGAGCTTTCGCCGCTGCGAGAGGAAGGCCTGCCCATATGCAGAACCCCTTTTTGAAAAAAAAGTTCATAGTTTTAGATGCCACACTGTTTTAAGCACTTTTAAAATAGTCAGAGATGTGTGTAACTGGCGTTGAGATATCTGTCTTATCATGTCGTCACCGAATCTAAAAGAATCGTTAGCCGGAGCAAAACCTATCCAATAAAAGCTCACTGGAAAAATTTCTTTATGAGAAAAGCTTTCCTAATAAACCATTTATGAAAGCGAGTATCTAATAACTGCAGCAGCAATGAAACGTATTCTCACATTCTAATGCACGTTTTCTGAGAAAGCATTAGACAGGAGGGCTGCGTCAGCTTTTGACGTCAACTATGCTCAGCTTGTCTTGAAAACAGCTGCCGCGTCAGCGTTCAGCAACTAATCGGGTCCAATCAAGCGCTTAAAGCCCAAAAAGTGGACAGCACCAATGCTCCATGGAAACTTGGAAAAGGGTTTATGTTGTGCGTGTCCATGGAAAAGTGTGAAATTATTAAAGCGGCTGCATAGGATTATACCTCCAAGACAGAAACAGACGATGGAGAGCCCGCGCCTAAGTGAACGATAAAATGAGTGTGCAAGACGGTTCTCTCTGAAGCGTGTGCTTTTGCCCTTTTAAGTAATGCAACGCCACCCACAGACTTGACGAACTAGCAAAGATGTATTTCAGAGGCGCATCGTCAGCTCGCCATTCTTTTGACATATTTGGTGAAAGCACTCCTGCAATTCAACTTGTACGCGAGGTGTTCATTATCAGAACCGCCAGGTAGCTACGCGTGGAATATCGGCACCTCATTGCCCCATTGTTTTCGTGGGCGCCTCCGATTTGGTGCTTATTGCAGAGCGGGTGCAATAGGCGATCGTTGCGATTCGGAACTGCTACCTCGGAGCTTCAGATACGCTGTAACGAATCTCAGGCGAGGCCGGTTTGCTTCATCGCAGATTGTTCCAGTATTTCTGGAGAACGAAAAGCTATTTTTCACAAGCTCAGATATAGCATCGGACAGCTGACCACATTCACTAACATTAATATGGCGGACGTGTACTTGTGTGAAAGCGTAGCTTGTTTCCTGGCTGAAGGCGCTAAAATCAGGGTTATTAAATTTGTGTATACCTCCTTCAAACGTTATGCTCGGTGCACGTCAGCGTGTTCAATTCGCTACTGCAGCTTATCTTAAAACACATACCGTAAGTGCCCAGCACTGTTTTTTTTTTCTACACCGCGCAACACTTTTCGGTACACGTTCCCCTACCGAAAGGAAACAGTTTAACTTTTCAGTATCTGGATTGTGGAACAAGAACTCCAACTGAAATTGTTTCTGGAAATCCAAAAATACTGATCGCAGACAGAGGAATAATTTATAAAAATCTGAAATCCGAATAGGATCCACATAATTTTTTCAGTTACATAATCCATATAGCGAAAGTTCTACTGGGTTTTCGGCAGAGGTGTAGGTAAATATTACCCGCCTATTCTAGAGCAACAGTACAAAAACAGATGCATTCCGAGCAGGCGACACACATTTCATCTAGGGCGCTCTGAGGAATCCTCGTTTCGCTTTCATGTCCACCGTTTTCCCGAGACAATTGTCTAATTTAATTATGACGTTTCCGGGAAAGACAAAAGTGTAATTTTTAATTAACGTAGAAGTTTGGACGAGTCGGTATGAAGACATTATTAAAAACAAAACCGCGCAAAGACGAGGACAAATTAAAAAAGGTAAAGAGGTCAATCCGGTTTTACTTATTGTTTACGTATTCCTGTTTTTTTTCGCGTATTTCAATAAAGATAGTTTTCTAGAATTTTAATTCCGCAACGTCCACCACTTGTGATAAAACATTTTCAAATGATCAAGCCATTCGGATTTAGTTTTTCGTCCCTAATCCTTTCCAATATGATCACGCCTATGTAAAAAATGTATTCTGAGTAAATATTCAAAAAAAAAAATCTAAAAGCCCTAAATCAATAGGGTACTATATAAAAAGCAGATCACCATTTAGCACAGCTTATCACCTTTCTACACCATAAACAGTACACAAACCATTTCATTGCTTTAGACTGATCCGCTGAACCCTGTTAATGGCTAGATATTCCACCTGGGGCTAAAGGACGCTATGCCGCCACGTTCTTCCTTCCTCCTGCTTTTATGTTTTTTATTTCTTATGTTTACTGGACGTCAGAGCCATCGCGTATACTGCATTGACTTGTTTGGCTTTGTTTTTACTACCCTTCCTTTGTTACTCCCACCAGTTCGTCTGCTACTCTTTGTCCGGAGATCTGGAGGGCCGTCTGCATCGTTGTTGTTATTGTTGTTGTATTTTCCACTGTCGTCTGCGATTACCTCCTATTTTCACATTCGATTGATTTTCTAAACCAAAGTCTTCCTATGTGATTTTTGAAACTTAATAAATATATGAAAATGTGTAAGCTCGTATACAATCTATTCGTATTCTATTTGAGTACGCTGTCACGTCTGCTATCGGTCATCGTTTGTTGATCAACCGGCCGCCTTCGGGCACACACCAGCGCATACTTGGAGATGACAGGCATGCCGTGGGCTGCCTACCACTGCAAAACCAAGTTTTCGCGGTATGGTGGAAAATCCTTCATCCGTATCCCGAAGACCGAACAAACGAGAGTAATTAAGTTACTTCAATATAAATTGGAAGAGCTATCCAAGTCTAGCTTCAAAATCGACACTGACGCCTCAACAGACGTTTATGACAACTCCGCGGAGATGGCGAAAAACTTCACGGACGACAGACCAGGGGCCCTAATCTGGACACTTGGCGAAAAAGTTGGCGAGAAATTCGGCGGCTCTGATTGGCCGGCGCCAAGGTCAAGTGCGGCGTTGGCCAATCGCGGCCGCCAGATTTCGCGCCGTCTTTTTCGCCAAGTGCCCACATTAGGGCCCGAGATGTGGCCCAGTTTTTTAATAATATCAAGCGAGCGTCGACCGCCGGACGGCCAGCGCTGTGCCGCGGAAAAATGCGGCGTCACGGGAGAGATCAAGCGCGTGCGCACAAAGCTTTTTCTGTTGCGAGCGTCGTCTGCTAGGCTATTCCGTGGACCGCACACAGCCCCTGTTCATTATCTGCTGGCAGCTAACCGCCTTTAAGCAAATATCTGAACAGCGCTTGCTTGCGTGATACTGCTCAGGCGTGGGTGGCATAAACCGCACGTCATCTCGAGTTTAATTTACTTTTTTTGTTCGTTTCATATTTGCGTTTACTTTTGTAAACAGCAACAAAAATGAAAAATACGGAGACGCGACAAACTGAATGCAACGATGCATTAAACTATATACAGCAGACAATGCTAGGAGGCATCAAAACCAATCCAGTGCTTTCACCCTGACATGTGACATCGTGCTTCTCCGTGCAGTTGTACCCAACGGGAAGGCCACGTGACACACTTTTAGCGATGGACTGACTAAGATAACTCGTAGCGCCGGCTGCGGTACAACACAAAGGGAAACGGAGTATAGACAGGGTTTCCGCTTGGGCTTGGTGTTTTGTATTATAGACTGCGTTGTTGCTGTCGTCATCTAGCCTATGTAGACGGGTAGTGACAGTTTCTTTGACCAGTGGGCGCGCGCAGATTTTTACGCCTCCTCGAGGGCCCATAAAAACACGGGAACGTGTTGTGAGAATGTCGATGGGCGGCATGGCGCAAAGGGATATAGAAACAACAGTTGGGGTTACACAGGCTAATGTCAATAGGATTTTGAACGCATTTCAAAAGGAGGAGCGTATCGGCGATGCACTTCGACATTGCAAGTGCCCTGCCCTCCTTTGCTACGGAGCAGGGGCTGTGTGCGGTCAACGGAATAGCCAAGCAGACGACGCTCCCACCAGAAAGGGCTTTGTCCGCACGCGCTTAATCTATCCCGTGACGCCGCATTTTTCCGCGGCACAGCACTGGCCGTCCCGGCGGTCGACGCTCGCTTGATAATATTAAAAATTTGGGCCACTTGTACAACTGAAAACCCAGTTCTATGTAGCCGGCTGGGCAGCCAGTCAAATCTGTCACCATGCTTTCTAAGTCCAACTGCTATCAGAAACATGGAACACCTCGAAAGACATTCTGTTGAAGAACAAGAAATACTCGTAAGCAAAAAAGACACCACCTTGAGAACTTAGCTCGTAAACTAGCCGGTAACATCAGCTGTGCTTGGAAATACATTTCACTCATATATTGCACAAAACAAGAGTTCAGCTGAAAGCGCACTTGAGGCCGGTGATCTACACTCGAAACAAAGCCACGGTGTGCAACGATTGCCTGGACACGTACGTACGTCAACAAGTACTTGAAGGTATTTTTGAACTGTTTTTTCATGCGAGAAAACAAACAGCCTGCCAACGTCACTGGGAAAGGAAATGCGAAAGCAAAAAATGTTTTGACTGCAAGCACATAGGAGGTTGCTGCGAGCCACTCTTATTTACCGCGCAGTGTGAGCTGGAATACGTTATTCCTTTCCTGTTTTTTTTTTTTTAGTTCCTACCAATGATACGAAATTAAATAAACAAACGTGTAACGTGCAGCTTAGAAAATAAACGTGAAGCTCTTTTTTTCCCTCAAATAGTTTCGTCGCGTTGCTTCCGCTTTGTTTGTTGTGGACTGAACACCGACGGTGACCACCACCGGCCCATTTTCAATGCTCTTATCGACTCTTCGCGCGATCGTCGTCGTTGAAGGAGGTCTCATGGGCGCTTTGTATCTTTGTATCGTCTGCTAACTTCTATGTCTCACTCGCCGTTGTCCGCTACTGTTCCCATTTCTTTTTATTTTCGTCTGGAATGGGGACCGTATCTTTTCTGCAAAGTTTGGAAGTGTTTGCATGGGTCATTTTTCTCGCTACTTTTTGTTTTTGCTATGCTGCAGAGGCTGTTGCGCTTGCTCTGGTAATCTTAACATCTTGTTTGCGCACGTCTTAATAATCACCTATTAAAAAATTGTGAAACACAGTTTTTAACAGATAAACAGTAGCCTCTTACGACGTAGTTCGAGTAGCTAATCACCCTTTTTCCGCTTCCAGATGCGCTTCAAACGCGTGTGATCCCCTGAGTGGCGTTTGAGACCGCAAAATAAACTGCTCTATATTTGTTTCTCCACGCGTTGTTACTTGATTGTCGTTGCAGTTGCGATCAGTGGATTCCGCTTTGGAAATGGACTGACCGTAATGAATTGTTTCAGGTGTTGGGGGGACAATACAGGGCGCGCAAACCTCGAGGATGTTGCGGAGCCAATACTTTTTATTGGGTCGTCTGCTTCCGTAGACTCCGAGTCCGCTAAAGGCGCCACTGTCTTGTTCACCACCGCTCCCATAGGTGTTCGGAGGAGTGTCTAGTATTGGCGAAGCTATATCGTGTTTGGCTTAACTCCCGGTTATTAGGGTGACCCTTGGGATGATTTTCTCCAATCTACTGGATGATTTATTGTAACAACTGGAATATCACTATGGTGCCATGGTCTTCATAATAAAACAACCCTACTACAGGTACTCGGACAGTCTCGTCATTTATGCCCCGGAACGAGCAGGTTGTTTCATGGTCCAGACACCACGGTAGAAAGTTGACTTAACTGCTTAGCTTGACTCCCGATCATTAGACCAAAATGTGCCCCTCGCGACATTTCTTTGCACACTACTGAACGATTTATTGTATCTACTGTTATATCACTATGGTTACATGCTCTTCACAATTAAATATTCATTTTACGCGTACTCGGACAGTCTTGCCGATTATACCTCGGAACGGGCTAACTATTTCTTGGGATGGTGTCCGGACACCACGATAGCAAATTAGCTGAACTCTTAGCTTGACTCACTAGATCAAAATGTGCCCCATGTTAATAAGTATAAAAAGTAATCCTAGACAAACATTAATGGCATTCATTTTATTTTTAACTAATAACTTTTACAAGATTCAAATACATAGATGTAAATGCCAAAAATACTCGTAACTAATTAACGAAGTACGCGATGAACAAATTTAAAAAGTAATGTGTGTTATCAGGATTGAACAGCAGGTAAATGAGTATCTTTGTATCGCAAAAAAAGCTGCTAAATACAATATATCATTTATGCGAAGTGCTTTTTTTAATTTCTAGACAAATCAAAACTGTCTTTGAGGAGAGGCAGAGGTTACGACAGAGGTTGTCTGACTACGACCGTAGCACCACACTGCTCTTGCTGCACAGGCCACTCCAACAGGGCAAATCAAGTACGAGTACATAGCAGCACAAATACTGTAATACTCGAACGTGAACTTTTAAGAAAGACCCGTGGGATTAGGAGGAATATTTAAAGGAGGACTTCCAACCATACCCTAATTGGAAACCTAAAATTTTGAGGCTTACTCGGCCTCTCCAGTCACTCCTGACGAAGAGACCGAGTGGGGTTCGAAACGTGGGGTTTCCAATTATGTACTGATTGGGCGCCCTACTTTCTTTCTAATTGTGCGATAGCATTTGTGTATGTACTAAAAAAAAGTACAACGCAACAACAACAACCTAAAACAAAAGCAGCTGCAAAGGATTTAGGAAATACAGAATTGATTTTTTCCTGAAGGTCTGCAGAAAAGAAGAGCGTTCCGTTGCATCAATCAGGTCTTGATAAATGTTCAGGAGGTTTGGAAGTTCGGAAATTTAATAGTTGTGCTCAGTACTTCCTTCTTGGTCCACGTTTCATCAAATGTATGTGTATAAATGCGTGGTGTGCACTAGTGCTTGTATATGTAGAAGATAATATTTCGTGGTCGGCTTTTGTTAAAAACAATTTTCTTGAGACAGTTGTTGGATATATGAGGCTTCAATATTCAGTATACGATTTTATTTGAAGCGCAAAAAAACATGTTCACGGTATGATAGATATTGAATTAGCCACGTGGATTTAGTTTTAAGCATTATTGGAGGACGTTTTAGTTAAGGGAGCTTGCGTGAGGTTTTAAGGCCGGAGGGCTAAGTTTAGGGCAATGGAAGCTAATATGAAAACAAATAAAGTTAAGAATTAGGGTCTTGATAAACAAAAGAGTTTAATCACATTTTTGAATTTTAATTTCTGAAGAAATAACGTAATCATTAAAATAACGGTCGACGTAATTGTGCTATAGCCGTGTCCTAAAATTTTGATTACAAAATTTGTAGTAGTTTGACATTTGATGCCTCGTAGCGCCCATTACGAATATCTAAATCAAACTTTCACGCAATAGAAAAAATATATTTACCTTGAGCGTAATTTTCCAAGTAATAACGTCGCATAACCAATATGTCAAAAAGTTACCTGTACTTTTTCAGTTCATTTTCAAACTAACTAACAAATGTTCAACGACTCTAGTCGATCCCGAAGCCGCCAAACTTGCCCCGAGATAAAATAAATCTAAGTACATTTATGTGAAATCTTACACTCACTAGAACACTGAGCATACGTTTCCTCACGTGCCAAAGTTTGTTCTTGATAGAAGGTATGTCATGGTTGTTTAGTTTCGGTTAAATATCTTCTGTGAAATTAGTGCCAGAGAGTTTTAATATTGTATGGAAGTTCTAGAAATCATAAATATCTCGTGGCTCGAACTTTGTTTTACAACCACATATACCAAAATGTGATACATCACTTTCGTCAAATGCTCTTTCCAAATGAGTGCAAGCGTAATAACAGGGCAGTTTGTCACACAAGAATGCCATAACTCTATTTAAATGTCAAGAGCCATACCCACACAGGACACCACGACATATATCATCTGTACTGAACAATTCTAGGAGGCCAGGACAAAATACAAATTCCTGAAATTCTACGAGTAGTTGTCTCCAAGTGGTCCCATATTCCCTCGGTTCCCGCGCGACCACGTTTGTTTAGGCAAGGAGCAAGTCTACGTATTACCCAAAGGTGGAATATAAAACAACAAATATATGGCGAGGTTCACGCAGGCATAAAGCAGTGCCCCATCTGTTCAATGTCGGAACCAACACTTGTCATAGTCATTCGCGAACGTTTATACCGTCAGCCGTCGTTGGAGGATAAGGTCTGTCACGAGCTTTGTTACAATAAGAAGGATGTTAAAGGCACCATGAAATGACCTTTTTACTTTTGCCAGATAACTTTTACATTAAACCTTCAACGTTCACTGAATGCCGAGCAGGCATCCGTTTTCGTCTCGGTTTATTAACTTCTACACAAAGCAAAATTAATAAAATATTGACTTTTTTTTCCTCTCCAACTAACCGCAAAACAAGTTGCGGCGTATTTTTGACGGTCGTGACGTACTCTGGCACAGGAACCGGAAGTTATCTCGGCAGTAGGAAAATAGGAGTGTTAGCGGCGGCAGGTTGGGGGTGCGCCGGTAGGTTTCACTGCGCTGATGGCGCTGATGTCACTGACGTATTTTCTGAATCGGCGCCTCTCATCGCCGCGATAGCCATGGACACGTCGCAGCTGAGCTAAATTCAAAGATATATGTTGCGCTACAGCGACAGCATGGGACTAGTCCAATAGGCCGGCATGCCTGTTGGGAAGTGCGGCGAGTCTTCCGGTGAAGGCTCCAGAAGTCAACCCAACGGTCATTGTTGGTAAAAGGCGGCCCGTGTCAGTCGTTTGCAAAGCGACGTAGATGGAAACAAATTGCCGCGGCGTTTTTCGCGGCGTCGGAGATGCAGGAGCGAGCCGACGTTAAAAAAGATACGTTTGAACTACGACAGTGTGAGCGAGAGCCACGTAAATACCTGTTCACACTCAAAGCGGACGCGCGCGTTTGATGGAAGTGCTGCATTCGCGCTGTTGGTAAGCGCTTCGGGACCGATCTTTTACGATTGTAACTCGATACTGATGTGACACTCGGCAAAGGAAGGTTGGATCGGCATTGCACGTAGCTCCCACGAACTGTTATAGCTCGACAGTGACGTGCAGTCGTGTCAGAATAAAAATGGCATACTAATAACAAAGTGTACATAGCGTGTTACGAAGGTAACTTATACGGCGTTTATTTCAGCTCTATATCACACAAAACAAGAAGATAAATTGACGAGAGTCCCTTTTCGACGACAGTGTTCGTCACCAGTGCCTCGGAAAACAAGGAGATGACATGGGGAAGAGATTGACCTCACCTCTTAATCTAAAATTGAGGTCAGCGATCAAACTATAAAACGGGAAGAGTCCACAAGGGTCACCGGACATATTCCATGCAGCACGCCAGCCGGTCGTGGGCAGACGGTCTTGGCCAAGTACCGTTGAAGCAACGCTGCGCCGAGTCGTAGTGCCTGCTAGGCCTATATTTTGCCGAGCTCGCTTGGTTGGGGACGGTGGATTCGTGGCTGTTGTAGCTTTTCTCCGGTGTTTGTGGATCCAACGTTCTTGGTCGTCGTGATCTGTTTCTATCACTTTTTACTTTTTTCTTGCTGCTTGAAGTCGGGACGCCCGAGAAGAACACGTAGAAAAATAAACGTTCGTTGGTCGTCGCGACCAAGTAACTGAGCTAGGCCGGCGCAGCCGTAGCCTTGGCTATTGTAACGCGCTCCTGGCGTCCGAGCGAGAGAAGACGCGAGAAAAGAGCGACCAAAGAGAAAAAAAAGGAGAAAACTAGTGTGACGTCGCGGCGACGTCAAATATGTTAATAACCCACTCAGGCAACTAGGACGGGTACAGCCGTTAACAGCCATGTTTCCTCGAGGCACTCTTTCTGCACTCAAGAGTGGGATTCTTGTTTCCGCCGCCTCAAAACATGGCGTTACAATCGCCGCCGCCTCTACTGCTGCCGGGCCGCCCCTACTTGCCCCCAGATGGCGCTAGTTGTCCTGTCGCGTCCTAGGCGGTTGGCCGCCGCTCGCTTCACCCCCCCCCCCCCCCCCCCCCCCCCCCCCGCTTGCTTGCCTGATTTTAATTCTTCTCGATTTCCTTCTCGTCTTCTGGGGTTTTTATTTTATGTCTCTTTCAACAATCCACTGTAGCACAACTTCAGAGAAGCTGCTCCTCAAGTGGGTAGGAGGCAAGGAGCACACATTTACTTTTCATACAATCTTTATTATATACACAGATCTCGTACATAAAATGGAAGATATATACAGATAATCATGGCCAGGAATCCGGGACATTCGTTTTAGTTCCACTGCGCGACGACACGTGGCGTCCAAGCCCGAGCGGAATTAAAGGGATACTGAACCATAGAATTTAGTGTCCATAATAAGTGGCGCACGTTCTTTCCACGAGCCAGCAGCCGCCGGTGTGCGCGAGCACACGCAACAAAAATGACGTCAAAGATCTCCATTCGCGGTTAAGATGGCAGTGAAATGCATGGGCTTCGGGCAAAAGGAGAATAAAGACAAGTTTTTCATCTATTCAGTGGTGTCTGGTGTAAAAGGTAAGTGATTAATTGGTCTAACAAGCATGTAGCTTTCACTTGTAGAGATGAAAAGCCTGTCTTTATTCTCCTTTGGCCCGAAGCCCATGCATTTCACTGTCCTCAAGCGCGAATGGAGGTCTTTGACGTCATTTTCGTTGCGAGTGCTCGCGCACACCGGCGGCTGCTGGCTCGTGGAAAGAACGTGCGCCACTTATTATGGACACTAAATTCTATGGTTCAGTATCCCTTTAAAGCCCTTCTATCCTGGGAAAAGTGGCGCCATTCATTGTTGTACAAATGCTCGAGGCACGTGCCGCGCGCCACTGCTGGGAAGAAAACGGCGTCTAAGATCTAGCTCAGTGGTGCGTTGTGCCGCCATGATCTTCAAAGGGCTGCACGTTGCACGTGTCTCCTTCGTCGACGCACTTTGCGCTACTTTTAAAACTTGATGGGGCTGTTAAGGGGGGGGGGGGGGGGGAGTGCAACGATTTTAAGATTAAAAGGGTTTGCATCTCGTCATTTTTGCGTTGTTCATCGTGTCCCGGAGGACACAGAAAACATCTCCTTCATTAAAAAATTGTCGCGATTCCGCTGCACAATTGCGAAGCCAAAGTCGAGATTTTCCCTCACCTGCAGCCGCGAGTGGCAGCCGAAGGGACTACAGCGAAAAGCTTACGTGACCTCGCTCGGCTCTAAGCTGCAGCATAACGCCCGCTAATGTCAGCAGAGAAAGGGAGAGTAAGCGTTCTCCGAGAGAGCATACGGGAAGCTACACGGCACCCCGAATTATGTCACTAGGAGGGGGACCAAGTGTGACCCTGAAGACTAGGAGTGAGTGGAGGGGTGCCAGAAATGCCAATGTTTATCTCTTTTTTTACACAATAACTAGGAAACGCAGGAGAAATCGGTTTTCTGTTCTCTACTTTAGAAGTGTCAGAGGGTAACTTCCACAAATGTTTGACCGAAGTCCTGAAATCGTTGCACCCCCCCCCCCCCCTTCCTTTTTAAGCGGAACACTTTTCCAATTTCCTATTTGCCTTTTCTTTTCGCCTCCTCCGCGGCTCCGCCAATCTTCAGATCCGAAGAGGAGGCATCATGTAATGCCGCAAGGGCCTACTATGTTAAAGACGGCTCGGAACCTCGGAACCTTCCAAGGCCAGAGCTGAGTGCGCATAGCGCAGAAGCGCTAAATGTTCACTTGCTTCGCGCGCTTGAAATGTGAATTCGCTCCTGCGGCCAGTGCGCATTTTAAAGCGAATAATATACACCATAAAGAATTTCGTCTTATGTACGAGCGAAGTTGAAGCTAGAAGCGCGAGCCGAACGCGCTGGGTGTTCCTACCTCGCACGCCCGCTCGTGCAGGAATTGTTTCACGAAGCATGATTGCGCGTGTAGCTTCGGCCTCGCTCGCACATAAGGTAAAAACTTCAGTGTACTAGGATTCGAGGTAGTCCTGAGACCAGAGCGGCTCGTGTGAAGGCCGGTTCAGACACTTGCGTTTGAGTGCGTTTGACTGCGTTGCGGCGAGAACCGAAAGCGAGTCACCGGCACATCTGTGCTTCGTATGAAGCGTGGAATCCAATTCAAGGAATCTTCTCGGCACGCGATATATGCAGCAGGGATGTCCTGGTTTCTCGCTGCCGCAACGCAGTCAAACGCAGTCAAACGCAACTGTGTGAACCGGGCTTGAGGCGTGTGGTGTAGATCGCGATAGGCGTTGACACCGGCGCATCGGCAGTAATGTCAGTATGGTGGTGGTTGTGCGCGTGCACCGCGTGCACCTGCACGTGCGGCGGGACGTGCGGACTGCAGTGACTTTCTGCTGCCCTATCGACTGCACCGCCGCGATTGCTGTCTACGCGCGCAGCCTCACATGCTCCCATTGCCGAGCCGCGCCGGTCCAAACACTACCCCGTATTCTAGTATACACTGTAGTAAAACGATGCTACGGCGTCTGTTTGAGGCTGGGCTTTCTCGTTGTTATCTTTGGAGTGTGTTAGACAGGGTCTTCTGGATCGAGCTGAAGTTCGTCTTACCTTAGCATTGACTATGTTTAGTCATGCATAGGCGCGAGCTAATTGCTTTGGGTCACTCCTCGGTGGCTGCGCGAGCGCTCGCGCAGCGAGGGCCAGTCGGGGCGGCCAATGGTTATCGCGCACACGTGCACAGCCTTTGGAGTTAGTCCATGCTAAGGTTGGAGGGATCGGTGGCCGACTTCTTCTCCCATGTAATAAAAAAAAGAAAAAGAAAAACGGGGAAAGGTGGCTGAGTGTGCTAGAGCACACCAGTACAGTGTTCTGTTCCACCAGCTCGGAGTACATGGAGCGAAAGCTCGCGCTGCAGAACCCAGGATCATGGGTTAAATCCCCACTCCTGCCCGTTTAGATCTGGATGAGCATCGTACCGGCGTGCGGTCGTTGCCGCTAGCCTTGAGTTAAAGAGTCAAGGCTAGCGGTTGTACTGCACTGGCTAAATTTCTCATCTACAGCTGGGAGACGCGTCGCCCGTTGAAGGAGACCGAGTTCTAAGCTGTATAAACATAGATACACCCCAATTTTTTCCCATGCTAGGATGAGGCGAATTATAGCTTTGGCCGTGAAACGGTGGCATAATCGTGTCAGCTATATATTTTTCTGTTTGTAAACAAGCTCACAACCGCCCACTATTGGCAATCCCCTGCGCGCTTCCGGTTTTCATCTTCGTTTAACTATTTTTTTTGCGTCCTTTTGTTTCCTGTAGAGCTCGAAACGCAAGTACGTTCATATAAAGGTATAATCCGTAACGCGAAGCACGCTTTGCGTTGCAGATGAACAAATAAATACATCCATCACCGGAAGTCCACTGGGGTATGAAGCACTCTTTTGCTCTCGTAATATCAACCCATGCCGAGCGCGCGGTGAATAATTGGCATTAGGTGGTACAGAAGGCACCCAGGTGGTACCAAGTGTTGAATCACACCGAGAAGGCCAGCAGGAGAAGCCCCGCCTCCAGCTCGCGCTTGTCACTCTCCGTGACAAGCGCGAGCTGGAGGAAACACAGACGCTCGGTTTTTATCCGGCGTCCCATCCGAATGAGCATGGGACGTTAAAACCACTCAGTTATTTTTGTTTATTGCACTTAGCTAAAACTGCATGTGTTGTTGCGAGCTTGAAATCTCGTCACGAGGCACCTGGCATTGGGCACGATCGCGCGCATATCATAAGTGAGTGTGTAGGAGTCCAGGGGAAGAAGTACACTCAAGTGCTTTGGAGGAAACCGACAGACGCATTGTGCTGGTGTATAACAACTGATACCACAAGACACGCGAGATATGGCTAAAGCGCGAAACACATGTGCGACGAAACCGTCCGACCCGGCGTCCGATCAGGCAATACGACGGTCGGACGCAGCTTGTTTGGTCGTGTCGCACGCAACGTCGGAACGGCGTTGCGTCATGCGACCGACTGTCCAGGGGGGGTTGCGGTGGTCGGATGGCCGCGGCAAATGACGACGCAGGTAGCGGGAACGTCATGAGGCCGTCACGTTTTGGGGAACGGGCTATTCAGGAGCAAGGATCCGGTTGCGAGTCCCTCTTCCTTTTCTTGGCATTTCCGGGGAGAGGAGGAGAGCCCGCGCACAGCTTTATTCAGCGCTCAAAATGGGAGAGGGAACGTGTGCGTGCCTGTCCCTTCCACTGCAGAAGGGCGATCGTAGGAAGTCGGGCAACACGCATTGGTCACGGAGCTGGGCGGAGCAGATCGGAACCGTCGGAACGACGCGTCGCAAGCTCGGTCGGAAGCATGTGTTTCGGATAATCGTTTGCGGCGAGTCGGAGCAGCGATCGGACGTCGGATCGGACGGGTCATCGTACATATGTGTTTTGCGCTTAAAGGGCAACTCCGCTTCATGTTTGGTTTTGAAAAAACAATGCAGTCCTCTTCAGTATCACCTAGGAAGACCACACGTCAAATATTACGACGCAGTTCTGTCTAAATGTTTCTTAAACGGTCCTGCAAACTTTGCAACTCGCCAAGTTGCCGAAATCGGCTGACTCGAGCGGGCGAATTCAGGCGCAACCAACAGCGCAGTCAAGGCTACGGCATGAGCGGAGCCAACATTGAGCTAAACATCATCCTCATGGCCGCCTTTTGCTTGTTTTTACTTCTCTGGGCGAGCGCAGCGCATGACGTCAGCAACGTTGCCTCTCGGCGCTCAGCGGTGTCCACGTGATTGGCGTTCTTGGGAGCCGTCCGGCCGCCCGCCGTGGTCCCGCCGTTACCGCCGTCTTCAGGGGTGTCCAAACACTACACTACAAAACGCACGACTCCGACAAATCGTGAAAATTGAAGCGGACGCCTCACGCTTCAATTTTCACGATTTGTCGGAGTCGTGCGTTTTGTAGTGTCCTGTTTGGACACCCCTTTCCGCGTCACAACCACCGTCGTCGTCTCACCGTTTGTGGTTATTGTCTGTTGGAGTTTCGTCCACACTACGGACACCACGTACGCAGACTTATGCCGCAGTTGCGCAGACCAAAACATGGCGAAGAGTGCGGTGCAGACGACACTCGCGCCTACCACACGCCCGCCCCCATCCCGCCCGTCGTTGGGCCGAGGATCACGTGACATCTCGTACCACGTGATGGCCATGTACTTGGCGGCCCGAGGCCAATGGTGCCGGACGGAGTCGAAGTTTCGGTTTCGATTTCCGCTCGTGTTTAAAATTAGATTTAAAAATATATGTCCCATTTTTCGCGAAGCAAACGACGTAGTGTCTTTTATTAGGGCTTTTTAATTCGAAATCACTCATTATCCCGAAATCTTTGGAATTGAGCGGAGTTGCCCTTTAAAGGAGTCATGAAACGTTTTTCCAATATTTTCATGTTTAGCTTTCCTCCTCAACTCATAAATCGCGCATTCTACCGAACAGTTCAAGAAGACGGAAAGGGGGAGCCCCTTCTTGCTCGGACTCTCGTTTGTGTAATCCGGACACATCCATCTCCCCCTAAAAGATTAGCCCGTCGCTCAAAATTCAGACAAAAGTTGCTATCCCCACCCCGTTCACCCCGAAGCTGACAGTGCTATGAAAGTTACATGCTCCTTAGGCCAGCCACACCTTTGCCACGTGATCACGCTCTCTCGCGCATACCCACGCGCAGAGACAGGTGATGAAAGGGGGGTGGCTGATTGGTCCGGCAAGCGCGTAGCTTCCACCACAATGTCAGCTTAGGGATGAAGGGAATAAGTGAGGTCCGGTGTCGTGTGACGTTCGTTTGGGCCCAGTGACGCGCTGGGGGGTCCGCGGATGTATCACAGTGAAAAGGCAGAGAGCTTACGAAGGGAAGGATTTACGAAATAGTCCGCTGTGTTTTTCAAATTTTCGTACTGAAAGTCACGCTTTTGACTTTCTACCTTTTTTTCTTTTAGCCCACTGAACGATGTGCTATTAGTAAAATCCCAATATAAATTGATTCATTCCAGCCCGAAATTCGTTTCATGGGCCCTTTAAAGGCCGGTTCAGACATTAGAGAGTTTTCGTAGATCGCTTTCGCCGTCCCGCAAAGCTCTCCGCAACACGCTACGCTACCCGGAACTCTACAGTCAAGGCCATCGGCTTGCAGGCGCATTAGCGGCTTCTTCGTTGCGGAGGGCTTAGCGGAGTGGGAAACGCGGTCTACGAAAACTCCCTATTAGCGTTTGACTGCGTTCCGTCCGCCTGCGTCTTTTGTAAAGATATTACGATAATCCCCGTAGAACGGTAGCTCGCGCCGTCTCAAGCGGACGCAGTGGGGATTAGCGCAAGCAAACACAATGTCTGAAGCACGCCTAAGGGGTATTCACACGAGAGAGAAATCCCGGGGATTTCTCCCCGGCACGCGCATCCCACGACGAAAACGTCAGGCTCTGGGATGCGCAAAAGCCTCGCGTTTTCATCTCGCGAGGCGCGCGTGCCGGGGAGAAATCCCCGGGATTTCTCCCTCGTGTGAATACCCCTTAAAGGTCCATACGCACGTCTGTGTTTGAGCGCGGTGCGTTCCGTAGCGGCAAGCGGACGCGTTGCGTTGCGAAGAGCGCTTGCGCCATGCTTGTACAAACAGTTGCGCTGACACGCAGTCAACCGCAGTCAAGAGCCCATAACAACGCGCTATCATCGCTAGCAGCTCA
The DNA here is from genome assembly GCA_013358835.2 of Ixodes persulcatus. Lineage (NCBI taxonomy): Eukaryota > Metazoa > Arthropoda > Arachnida > Ixodida > Ixodidae > Ixodes > Ixodes persulcatus. Next base: position 763,869 of record JABSTQ010009503.1, read on the forward strand.
CCAATAGTAAGCGAAATCCACGGCACCATGGCGGCGCCCAGCGACAGCGCCGAAGTGTTCGATCTTGGGACAATGCCGCTGGATTCCCCGACATTTTGTCGAACTTGAACATCGCAGCCTTGGGAAAACCAGTCCCCACCGCTCCCCAAAACGAAAAAGCAAGCACTGCGAGCGGAGAACCGGTTACGCCTCGCCGAGTCGGCCGAGTGGTGCGAGCGGACACGTCACGTTACTCAACTCACAGGTTCGGGATGAGGTTTCGACTTTACAAACTCATCACAAAAACCCGCGCATACTCTTCCTGCCTGATTCCCCACGGAGCCCTGGCAGTTGTTGGCTGCTGTTTCAGTCGTGAACCCAGCCTTTTTTTCTTTTCTTTTTTTTTAAGACGCACAAATTGTGAAAGGGCGGTATGTAGGTGGACAAAGATAAAAGTCTAGGACTGTTTCAAAATGTCCATTCCAAACTATTTCACGTCCATCACTAGTATTATTCGCAGCAACGAGTTTGACATCAACCATCAAAAATAATATTCACAAAGTTTATAATGAACACTTTTACATATTTTTTCACATGTCCACAGCCAGAACACATGCCCACAGCCAGAAAAGTGTAATGACAATCTGTTTGCTTTTGCCTCCGATGGTCTTGTGGAATGAGAGATACACACAGAAAAATTGCGTACTTTGACATAGAGCAACTTTAGGATATACAAGTTAAGTATCTACAGCAAATAATCAGATTTATGATTTACGAATCATTCATAAACTCACTAAAACAGTTTTAGACAAAATATAAAAGTACTCTCCCAGACTAGCGTAATATATATAGTCAGCTACGCTATAGTGGCAGCTGAAGCTTCTAAGGCGAGTTTTCTGCCTTCCTGAGCAAAAAGGAACTTGCCAAAAATGTCGTTAGGACTCAGTCCTCGGAGCGAATACACGCGGCTTGCGGTGCGACGGACCAGATTAAAAAATTTACAGAAAAATAATTATAGGCAATATCAAAATGCTCTCCCGGAATATATAAATAGGTATACAGAGGTACGTGATAGGAGAAAAATTAATCTTGTCAGATGATTTGTGTGGCTTCCTGAGCGAGGGGCAACTGCCCCAAAAACTCGTTCGGACTTAGTCTCCACAGCGAAGAGTGCCGACGTTTGTTCCGAGAGACCAGATTAAAAAATTTACAGAAAAATAATTATAGGCAATATCAAAATGCTCTCCCGGAATATATAAATAGGCATACAGAGGTACGTGATAGGAGAAAATGTAATATTGTCAGATGATTTGTGTGGCTTCCTGAGCGAGGGGCAACTGCCCAAAAAACTCGTTCGGACTTAGTCTCCACAGCGAAGAGAGCCGACTTATTGTACAAGGGACGAGAGTAAAAAAATCACAAAAAACAAACAATTCTAATAATCATCAAAATTGTCTCCTGGAATGTGATGCTATACATACCGAGCTATGCATTGAAATGCGAAAGCATTATAGTCCCACGGGAGAAATGTTTTCTAGTAATGCTTCTACCCGTATTAAAGTTGAGGACGACGTATGGGACGACGTCGAGGACGACGTCCCAGAGATCGGCGCCAAGTAAGGCATATAAGTCGACCCCTTGCACGACGTCGAGGGTGACATCTAGGACGACGTCTAGAGCGACGTCAAGGACGTCATCTAGGGCGACGCGGAGGACGACCTCAACGACGACGTCTAGGATGACGTCGAGAACGACGCCTAGATGACGACGTCTAGGATGACGTCGAGAATGACGCATAGGTGACGACGTCTAGGAAGACATCGAGAACGACGCCTAGAGGACGACGTCTAGGACGACCTCAAGGACGACTCCAAAGACGACGTCTAGGACGATCTCAAAGTACGGGTTGACGACGTTAGACCTTAAAGCGTAATGATAGACCTAACGTCAGGCCATCGCATACCCGCTTCCCACCTTCACGTAATACATCTGCGCGTACCGGTTGACGACGTTAGACCTCAAAGCGTGACGTGAGCCCAGGGCATAACCGCCCCAGCCCCTCCCCCTTACCCCTGCGCCGCCAGCAGTTTGGCTGGCTCCTCGGCAACGATGACCCCGTTGCTATGGAGCCACATGACGCGTCGCACCCATTGGGAATTTAGGTCTCGTTACACTCAGCCAATGGGAATTTAGGTGGCGTATTTCGCCGGCTTCACTCCACGGGACAGTTAATGCTTTCGCATTAATACATATTTAATCTCTTGAAATAGTAAATATTCGCAAAAAGGTTTGAGCGGGAAATCCGTGCTGGCCCATCCATGTTTTCACGCTATTGCAAGCTCTCGATTATCACGGAACTTTAGACCTCGATAACTCAAGATTAAACGTGAATTTCAAAATGCTCTCCTGGAATCAATTAAAGCTAAGATTAATCAAATAATCGTATTCGACTTCAAGTGTCTGTGGCGCCAAGATTTTCTTCCTGTGAAGTGAATGTCATGGTCTCTTTTTCAATGGGGGTCTGTGGGAACCGGATCATTAATTCAGGAAGAAAATATAATGGTCGTGTGGCATTGAATTTCTTAAAATAGGCGGGCCATTAGGTCAATATTATAATCCTCCGAGTGCAAAAAAATCGGCGGGTTCTTTACTGAATTACAAAAATATATTTTTTTTGCCCATTGAGTTAAGCTGGGCCGCTGACGTGACTGCCGAGAGATGGCGCAAGTTGTAAGCAGCGGCGTGTCCCGGATTCTTGGGGATGAAAACTTACGGAACAATAGAACAAATAGCACGAGCAACTCGTAAGAGCACAGTGAAAGACATACATTTAAAAAAGATATCGCACCACCACAGTTTCGATCAGCAGAAACTTCAGTGTTTTGTACAGAAACAATATGTTTTTTTTTGTGTTTTTTTTACTTAGCTGATAGATGACCCGTTTTAACGGTTTCTGTGCTTTCCTATCAGCTGCAGACATTTTAAAATGAAGTGTTTGCAGATGTCTTCTTTTAAAAGGCGTTAATTTCCCAGGGTTGATAGCAGAACATCTGGAGGAACTTCTGGCCGATTGCTAGACAGCGAAGGTTTTCCGACTGTTCTGTCATGAAAGCACTAAGATTCTTCATTACATCATCCTTGTATACCAGATTGAGAATGCACGCCAGAAAGCACGCAAGCTTGCCCACAAAAGTAAGGCAAGGGTCTGTGGGCACAAAGAGAGCACCAAAAATGCCTGTTTAGTCCTGTGCGCTTAGCACGTGGTACAGTTCGATCTGCTTGCGAATTTCAGGTGCGACGTCGCTCGTACATAAGAAGAAAAAAACGAAAACAAACTTGAATTAAGTGCTCTGTCCACGGGGTTTCCGCCGCACGAAACTGAAAATCGCAACCAGGATCGCACAACCTGAAATGGGCTTGAAATGAAACCGACGAAAAAGGAAACTTTACCTCTCGCTTCGGAACTCCTTTGGGAATAGAAAGAACGACAATACTTTCGACTTGCTGGAGTTCCCGCACCATTTCGCAGCGCAGTAGCGCCAAGGCATCCTCTTCCGAGAGCACCAGAACTTTCGAAGTCAAATCAGCGCGGACCGAGCGAACACCACGTTTTCCGCAGAACACTCGGAGCAGACGATCACGCTCATCGGATGTCGGCGACCGTTGCAACGGTTGCGTCGTTGCCACGGTTGCCACCGGCCCGGCGGCAATGTCGATCGTAACGCCGTATTTTGAGGCGGTGGAAACAAGAATCCTACGCTTGAGCGCAGAAAGAGCGCCCCAAAGTAAAACGGATGCTAACGGCGGTACCCGTCCTAATGGCAGAAGTGGGTAATCAACATATTTGACGTCATCGTGACGTCACCCTGACGTTTGGCGGCCTCTACCGAGGTTTCCTTGAACGCCGCTGGCTGCGTTAGCCTGACTGAGCGACGCTGTCGGCCGTACTGCGCAAGCGTAGTAGGGTCTCTTTCTTGCTTCGTTTACCACACGATAGATGGCGCTTGGCTCTGAGCATTATTAAATTTGGCAATTTTTGTCACATCTCTAATTATGCTACAAGATGTGGATCTGAAGATTATTTAACAAAACTTTTAGGAAACATTCACCGGCTATTTATTGTTTATGATCGCGGTGCTGGTGAGGTAGGCTCTTACCCAATAGGCGACGTGGATTCGGCTGACGTGCTGCGGTTCCGCGGATGCATCATAGTGAAATGGCAGAGAGCTTTCGAAGGAAAGAAGCCGCAAAAGAGTCAAGTTTTCTTTTAAAAGTTCTATAGCGAAGAATTTTTTTTTTGGCTCCCTATTTTTGTGTTTTTGTTTCTTTTCACACCCTTTACGACGATCGGTGGATGAACTTCGATCTCAGAATCGTTTCATGGCACCTTTAAATAAAAGACGACGAGCCCATCTTGATTTTCAGAAATTTGTAATGCAATAAATGCTGCTAATCACAAAACATTAACGAGAACGATAAGGTCGAAATCTTTACAGCACAGTATGTCGAGCATTCGAATTAATTGTTCGTAGCCTTGGGCGAAAGACGTTTCAGTGTTGATTCTTTCTTCAGCACTCAGTTGATGAAGCCATGGGGAGTCTCGGTCATGCCCCAGCCTTTTCATCTTCGGGAGGTTTTTTCTCAACAGCGTCATGCCGGATGTTGTTTTCGTTGATGGACCCTTGCCCTTCGAAGTTTCGGGCTTTACACGAATGTAGGTCACGTTGGCCTATAGCTTACAGCTCAGTCCTGGTTTCGACCGTCACCCAAGCGCCCAAGATTGCTCTCGGTCGATGACTGTACGCTGGCCGCCCTCACTTTTCTCCTGCCTGCCCTTGTTCTTTTCTGTTCGCTTCGCGCGAACAATCCGTGCCTTGTCTGCCTCCTTTTATTTATTGGTACCGATATCATCACAAGGCAAACTGGGCGTCTCTTTGTGTGACTTCCACGACGATCTCATCGGAAGACTTCGTTAGTCGCGGATTTGGTAGAATTCACATCTCGTGTAGGGGCGGAGCCTTTTGTCTCTACGGCCATTGAAATTGCGCCCTTCGCGAAGCTGCCTCTCAACTCAGCCAGCACCTTCTACAGGTTTTTCCCGCTCATATTAATCCAAGCGACGAAAAATTTAATCCAAGTGCCACCGAATTTAATTCAAGCGCCACATAATTTAATCCTTGCGCTACCCAATTTGATCCCGGGGTCAGTCAATTTAATCCGCAATATATGTATATATATGCATCTATTGTCTTCAGTGGCCGCGTTTTGCTTACAGATTTGGTAACTTTGAATAATTGTTTATACAACTAAATTTCGGGGGGACAACTGATCATTTGATCACTATTGTAATTACTTGAAGTTACTAGTCCCACTAATGACGAGGCTTAATTGATATGTTGATTACTCTTTTTGTAATCTCGTGTTATTGTGACGCGCTCGAATTTATTTTAGCTGAATGGACGTTTTGCTTAACATTTCTTATTACTCGACCTAACATTGCTACAGTTCAGATGATATAAGTACATTGCAATATATGAGTACTCTTTTTATTACTTAATGTTCTTATTGCTCCAACTGATCTACAATGAACTCAGTCGACATTATTATTCCTCTTTTGATTACTTCGAGTTACTTTTGACCCATTGGCCATAAATTCGAATTAAATGTCACTGTGAGGACTCTTCATTACTTTTAGCTAATGTTCAACGATGCTAAAGTTGAGGCTTGGGCGAGTTGGTGCATTCTTCGGAATTAAAAACAGCGCGAAATACGAGGACCAGACAGAGAAGTGACACGGACGTAGCGGTGACTTCCAACTGAGTTTATTGAACGCAAAATCGCATAATATACTTGCGGTGTCACGAACAAAAGAGTTATTGTTTGATTTTTATTGGTGATGTATCGCATCGGTTGAATTCTTTCTTCTTTTCTTTACGTGACACCGCAAGTACATTATGCGATTTTGCGTTCAATAAACTCAGTTGTAAGTCAGCGCTACGTCCATGTTACTTTTGTCTGGTCCTCGTCTTTTCGCTCTGTTTTTAAATCCGAAGAAATGCTCAACGAATTGAATTTTTATGCGATGATTATTGACATTATGATTACTTTTTAATTACTTTCAGTTACTCTCTATTCAATTGATTTTAATTCATCCTAAGTGACATTTGGTGACCCTTGTTTACTTTGTGTAATTATAGTGCCGATTTATTCGTTGTGAACTCAATCATGCATTATTATTAGTCTTGATTACTTCGCGTTACTTTTGATCCAAAGAACTTTAATTCGGCCTCATTGATATCGCGATGACTGTTTTGATTTTTTGGGCTAATATTCAACAAAATCATTTACTATTAGCTCAATCGACATCACAATTACTTGTTTGATTACTTTGAGTAACTATTGACCGAATGGACTTTAGTTCGGCCTAATTAACATTTTGGCTACTCTTTTGATCACTTCGTGTTATTATATCTCCAATTACTCTTTCAATTACTTCGAGTTGCTTTTTACCCAGTGGACTTGAATTCGACCGAAATGACATTGGGATGACTCTTTTGATTACTTTGAGCTGATCTTCATACAAACTTATTTATTATGATTACTCTTTTGATTACTTTGAGTTACCTTGATCCAATGGATTTGTCCTATTTCACAATTGGGTAAATCTTCTGATTACTTTGTGGTCACATTCTACCAATTGTTGTTTTAAGTGCTCGATTCACGGTTTTATTACTCCTTTGTCCCAATTAATCTTAATTCGGCTTAATTGACATTGTAATGACGCTTGATTATTTTCTGCTAATTTTCAACCAATTGATTTATTGTGAGCATACTTGACATGATGATTTTTTTATTTTATTTACTATTAACCCAATGGGCTTTAAATCCGCCCAATTCACATGTTGGTGACAATTTTAAGTACTTGGAGTTATTGTACCACCAAATTATCTAGCATGAGCTCAATTTTCATTCTTACTACTCTTGATAATTTCGAGTTACTATTGATATCAAAACAGTTGCTTTCGCATGAGCTAAATTTCCATTATGATTACCTTTTAAATGGTTTGAGCTGCTATTGACCTAGTAGACCAATCTACTTCAGTGACGTCACGTTGAGCTCAAATCTAAGAGCTCAACGTGGCGGCGGGCCATTTTGATTTTAATTAAAATACATTAAGTGTGCCGCGAGATAGTGTAACGTAAGCAAGCCGTGCTCGGGACTCCAGTAAACAATTACTGGATAAAGTTTTCCTTTCCGCAAACCAGTTCCGAAATTGGCCTGTTGACTTCGCGGGAAGCTTTTCCAAGTACGCCAGCGGAATCGCCAGGATGGGTGCAAGCTCTTCGCAAGAAACGGCGCACGCGAGATAGCACAGTGGCTTTGGATTTTCCATCGCCGCCTTGCAGACGCTTCGGGCTTCCCGGATCTCCAAACCCAAGCGCAGAGGCTGACGTTCTCCCCCACGAATGCAGTGCCAAAGAATCGTCGGAAACTCCGGGTGAATGAATCGGTTCAAGTTCAACTCCGCCGGGGTCACCAACTGGCATACAACAGACTCTGGCTAAACTCTTCTATTCGTGCGCACTACATTTACAAATGGAAGAAGAGCGGTTAGCGACTGCAGATCTTTAGACATTGACTGTGGTTTGTACAGTTTAGTCCAAACACGTTTCGTGGAAACATTTTCTGGACAACTTTTCCTCCACACACGGTTCGTAAAATTTCATCAAAATGTTTGTGAAGGTAACAGCAATCTTCGTAACTTTGGCACCGGTCCGATCCGCTAGCGCTGTACATTGGACGGAGACCAGGCGTTCGGCAATGAGTAGTTTATTTCGCGGTGAAATAGACAGTGTCAATTTGTTTTGGGGGACGCGCTGTGCATGTAAATAAACACTTGAGCAACAGGGCACAGATAGGTGAAACAAAGCTTTCATTCAGAATAAGCAGTTTCGACGTCGGATGCAATAATCTCAAAGCTGAAGGCGTCCGTATGCAGTGCAGGAAACTTGAAGCCTTTTTTTTTAATATGTAAAATTCAAAAGAAAATCGTCTTAATCACTGCGGCAGCATTACCGGCAGGCTTCATCGAAGAAGGTACGCATGAAACAGCGTGATGATACAGGGGGTCGTGTTACCATTGATCTGGCATTTTCCTGAACAATTTCAAAAGTGATTTAAATTTATTTATCTGTCACACTCCCTTACAGAACCTATAGGTTTCGTATAAAAGCCCGGCAATACTCCCAAAAAATATTAACTATCACAAAATTTCATAAAAGTTGTTGGAGACAAGGCGAAGGAACTAGGAAAATATGTGTCGTTTGTGATATTTGATTTAAACACCTCTCATTAATTCCAAAAGGCACCACAGGTTTGCCGAACCTTTCAAGCGAACCTTGTGGATCGACAGAAGTTCGCACCATCCATAGTCCTGAGTAACGTTTTATCACGTCGCTGCCCCAGTCCGCGGTCGAAACCCCAGCACTATCACCCCGATGCATCTAACAGTGCAGTGGCGCCATCCAGATGCCATATATTCAAACACCACTCTCCTTCGATCGGTCGCATTCGAGCCTTAAGTAGGCTTCACCGGACCAGATGGCACTGGAGTAGGATGGAAACTAAATGGAATTTTCAGCCCTTTAAAGCAGCGGCATGCGACATTGGGTGGCAACCATAAATTTATAAAACTTCAGCGGAGACGCGAAATAGTTTCCAGCTACCCATATTAAGACGATAGATTCTCAGCAATAGTAGCGCGCAAACTCTCCAAGTCAACAATTCACCAAATAGATTTGCGTCACTAGAGTGGTAGGATTATAACTCTTCGTGCCTGAAAAATGCTGCTAGTTTTGCTGACCTTGCGGCCAGGGAACGTTATTATATCCGGTGTTACTTGTCATACTCTTCCACAAATGGCCTCCATACATATCGCCCATCTCCTGACAGGTTGGTACGTGAAGGAGTTTGGAACGCATGATGGTACTCTGTTTTACGCCGTATAGCCCACATTATAATTTTAAATGAAAAAATAAGCGCAACTATTTTTTGCGCACGATGTCTACAAATAAATAGATAAATCAACATATAAACATATATATATATATTACCAATAAATTCAAAATTATGCGTACACTGTTAGGTTGGCTTGTTTAAATCTCAAATTGTTTTACGAAAGAGTTACACATAAAAGACACCACGGACAGCAGATCTTCTGACTTTCAACACACGATGAATCGCCGACGCTCGCAAACGGAAGGTTACGATGCTGCGCGAACGGTTCTTGAAAGATGCTAAGTAGGGTACTCCGGGCGCAACGGCTTCGCAGCTTTTCGAAGGGAAAAGGATTCGGGACGATAAAGTAGCGTCTTGCATCTTCAGTAAGCTAACGGTTCGTGTTGGTTCGTCGAGCTGCCGAGGTCGCCGAGGCACACGGGCTCTCGGCCATCAAGCGCGCCTAGCCACCCGTCAAGAGCGGTTTCTTTGCGAACCGCGCTTGCCTCCAACAATAAAGTTTATTCCTCCTCCTCCCCGCTAAATTTAGCGGGGAAATATGAACAAAATTAGTTTCAGTGCTAGATTTAGCGGGAAAATTGACGTCACGTGAGATAAGTACCAATTCAATTTCTCGCTAAATTTAGGGGGGTGGTTACACCAACGGCGACGCCGACACCGCTTAACGCCGAAACGGGCGCCTAAGAGCTCCTATCTAAAATTCATTATTTGATTAACTCGCTTTCCGATCTTATGCACTTCGTCATATTGTCACACGTGAAACATACAACCAAACTTCATGTCTTTCAATGTTTAAAATGTGCAATTGATTAATTGGTCCAAATATCTGGAATAACTTCACTTTAAGGATGTTAACAATAGTTAACCACTTACATGAGACTCGTGCAATATAGATCAATCAACTAGTGTCTTGGCGAGTACATATTACGTTTTGCTTGCACGACCAAAACGGGCCCATATATCGTTATCAGGGGATATATTTTTACCCATATAAGTCGTATATGGCAGTATTCGAACGTTTATACAGTCATATATGGCTGTATGACACGGGCGTGCCGCTAGGTAGAAAAGAGGTTAAGCGGGGCGGATCCTTTGGAATCGGTGGGAGCATCCGGTCTTGGCAAGGCACCGAGCCAGGGAACGAGGTCTCGGCTACGCACCGAGCCGGGGAACGAGGTCTCGGCGATGCCCCGAGCCAGGGAACGAGCTCTCGGCGACGCACCGAGCGAGAGACAAGGTCTCGGCGACGAACCGAGCCAGGGAACGAGCTCTCGGCGACGCACCGAGCAAGAGACATGGTCTCGGCGACGCACCGAGCCAGGGAACGAGATCTCGACGACGCACCGAGCAAGCCTAGGCTACGCTCCGAGGAACTGGACTCAGCCTGGGACATCGCTCCGCAAGTCCGTCATCCGAGCACTCAGCACCCAGCCACCAACCACGAGCAAGTGTTCGTGAGTGACTTGACAGGGGACTTGCCACTGATACTGGGACTTACTTATTGACGGTTATACGAAGACGTTATTTTTTGTATCTAGGACATATAGACTGTAAGCGTCATAGCGGTGTCCTGTCACTACTTCTAGTTATCTTTTTTCTTTCCTTTCTTCTTGAGATGTAAATATATATTCCTTTTTTCTCATCCACCACTGGCCTTCTTGTCTCTACTGACTCCGCGTACCTCCCCGGCGTGACACTGTATTTGCATGCGTATATGGCGATGTATGGCCGTTTTTACCCCCTTATATGGCCCCACATGGCACTATTTGCCCACTTTTATGGCGATAACTCTCCGTATTTGCTCCTATATATAGCAGTATATTGACATATCTGACTCCTTATATTATCATATTTGGCCATATATAGATCATATCAGGGCCATATCTGACATTTTCGTACGGGGACGCAGATGTGTCGCTAATACGATCTACGTTTTTTTTTTTTTCAATTTTCAAACGCCTCATGTTTTGTTTTGAATTTTAAATGCCCTAGATATGCGATCGGAACACCTAGCCAGGACTCTTGTGTCACCAAATTACGGCGAAATACGGACGGGATGACCTCCGGCTGTAATGTATAGCAAGGTTTCCTGACGGGTATTTCGTGTAGCCGCTGCAAGTTCGCGTGCGCGTTCATTAAAACATTTGCCCGTCAGGCCAACGTACGACCTTCCGCATGTCATGGGGATTTTATATACCACTCCCGTAGCGCATTCTGTGAACCTGTTACAGTGATTAGCGTTACAAGGATCTGTGGCCATCCGGGGATTATTGATCCTACGGCATAGTCGGGATAGCTTATTAAGCGTGGAAAAGACAACGTGCATTTCGTACCGATCAGAAACCTTTTAACGTTCTGTTTTAGAAAGTCTGAAATATGGACGGGATGACCACCGGCTTCACTGAGTTTCTTTCACGAGGTGCCGCCGTGTGCCTTCGGCCTCTTTATTAGTCGGTCCCAGGTCCGGCTGGCTACATTAGCCAGCCTGACCTGCCAAGCATTACATAGCAGGACAACTTGCAATCGCGTTTGGCACAATTTTTGTAGTGACATCTTTTCTGCCAAACTCGTTATTTGTGCAATCAAACTTTACTGCCGGATGAATCATTCAGGTGCGTCGCTCGTTGCATGCCAGTGTTAAATCTCGACATTCATTGTATATTTGAGGACGTTTTAAAGAGCGCGGCGAAAATTTGTTTTCAAATAAGTGCTGTCGATCTACCACGGCTGGCAGAGTATGCGGTCTTAACGGCAGACCTGCTCCTGCGGCCACGCCTTATAACGGAATTATAGTTATATACGAGTCTGCTGGCATCAACTGCCCCTTTATACAGCGGTAACCTCATGAAATCTCCCTGGGGAAGCTTCTCAGCAAATGTTGTAAGTCGATCTTTTGGCTTTTTGTTTATTTCGTTAAACTTAGACCTGTGCAGTCTTAATCAGCAATATAGAGTCGAATTCAATGATAGGAAAGTATAACGTGAATAGCCGTACAGCACCTGTGTGCAGATAATAATTTGAGCGTAAATATAATTTTTACGAAAACGAGTGCTCTAGCGCACTAGCGCGGTAAGGTGCTTACACAAGTTTTGCCTATTGTATTTTTATTTAGGGGTAAATAAGAAAGTACAATGTAGGAGAAGCTAATAATACCATCTAGTTGTAAACGCAAGAAAAAAAAAACGTTCGAGCTCCGGGATATGTTATGGCGTTTGCGTCTGAAAACAAAGAAACCAATACCCACACACAAAAAAGTGTTAACGCATAAACATATATTGTTCAGAAGAAAATTATGTTCCATTAGACCCTACCTTATCTACGGGCATTAATTCTGAAGCAAAAGTAATGGGGAGAAGGTAACATCAGGTGGGGAAAACATTACATCCAAAGTAATACGTGGTTCCTAATTGTTGTTGTTGTGCACACACCTCTATTTTTTTTCTCATGAGCTTTCTCAGCACACATTTATTTTGCACTGCTTCAATCCACTGGCCGTATTACCGATATGCAGTATTTACTGGCGGTTTGCTGAGTCCGTTGTTGCTGAGCGGGAGCATGCGATGAGCCTGCACAACACTTCCGCAATTGACATGGTACACAACATAGATTCTAGTTTTTTGTTGTTGTTTTTATAAAGGGGAGGCCTTGCGCTGAGCGTACGCTGTGAACACCGCTCTCAAATATAGAGCCAAGTGAATACCAGCTGTTTGGCGAGAAAGTGTTTTAAAACGTCCTTGTGGCACGCCAACACTAAGGGAGGCACGTCAAATAATTGTAACATACCAAACGCTCGAAGACGAGGCAGTCGAGTGCGTGCCGCCATTGTTTGAAACACAGGCGGTAGAAAGTACACGTGGACGCACTTGGCGTGTAACCAAACGCACGATGTGCTCCCCGAGGGGACAACCTTTCCAGCCTTATTGGCAGAGTACCCAGTTTTACAGGGTCGGCTGAATTTGGCTTGGACCAATATCTGAGGGCGGCAGTTGTTGCGTCGACCTCGGCGAATTAACCCAAGCCACAAAATAGGAAGAAAGTCAGACTGTGGTATTTGGGCCTATCGGACTAAGTACATGAAAGCAGCAGAAAAAGAGTACGTCTACGCAGACTAACACGTAAGAACAGAAAAAAAAAAAAAAACTTTCTTCTTTTTTATGTTGCCTGCTTCGGTTAACAATATAGCTGGTGCAAAATTGATGTGGGCTCACTCTGAGTTCTCCAGTGTCGAAACAAATACGAAACAAAACTTTCCTTCTTAAATAAGAAGCGACGCTGCGAGGCAACGAACCTTGACGGCGGCAGCTCAAGAGCCGAACTCCGTTTTCCTTAACATTAAGAATGCATAAGTTTGAGCATTAACTGCCAATTCTCGAGCCTACATTCGTGTGACAGAATAAAAGGGAAATGAAAAGTAAATGGTGCTCTTTCAGACTGCATGTGTGCTTGCAGTAGTCTCTCCGTACTATCTCCAATGTATTAGCCGTGTTTGTGTACATACCAAAAGTAGCATACCTACGTCAATTATCTTTTGTACTAAAATATGTGAAAAGTGACAGAGAGTGTGCAACATTTTTTTTATCTTAGAAAATGCGTAATAAGGCACTCCACAGTGCAAATTAACATTAAGTGGCAATGCCCATATAAAAAAATATGCTCTTGATTATTCTATAAACTTTGGGAGCAGATAATGATCGGTATGTAGATTACGCGTGGGATGTGATATGTTATGCCTGGTTATGGGGTGGTTATCGATGCCCTGCACACACGACACGCTCATGTGCCCCAGGGTTTCATTAAAATAATCAAGGCAAGTTCATTTTTTAAGGAGTGGAGTGTGTGAGGAATATGCTTTAATGGGAAGTTTATATGATATTGTAGGAAACAGCGCAAAAGTAAACTCACTTGCACTGAAAATACACGCACACCAGAAACACAGTCACTCACGTAGTGCTGACTTACAACTCAGTTTGCATTTTCGTCTTCTTTCTTTCTCTTTTACCCGCATTAAAATCGTCCTATCTCACTTCCTTTTCTTCTGTACAAAATAAATAGCAATGTCTATCACACATTACCTTCGAGTGTCAAGAGATAACAATTATTTTCCAGTAAGTGTTATGGGTGGACTACTAACACAAGTGTCACACCTTTTCGTGATGTTAGCTGACTCAATTATCTCACGTGTTAATTGGTGATAGATCTTTTCAATTGCGGTGCTATTTTTGAAGTCCACAGTAGACATACAGTCACGGCAGTGAATGTCCAAAAGTCCTGAGTTTGCTATCCGGGCTGTTGTTGTTATGTGCCCTTAATTTGTCATTTATATATCTTTCAGCATGTCCGATGTACTGTACAACAACACCCAACAACGCCCATTTCAGTGCTGCGCCGCCATTCGCTTCCAAGAACTGCACGAGACACGCGCCTCGTGCTTTGGAGAATTGGACGCAATGTATGCTAAAGGAATGCAAACACATCAATGGGCTTTAGGTTTATCACGCCCGCCGCGCTATTTATTGCCTTCTTATACGAGGTCATGGCGACAAACACTCTCCGAGCTTTCCGTTGACGAGATACGATCCTTCCCGTGACGTCATAAAATCTCGTTGGGAACTACACTTCGTCATTTAGGAAATCACTCACCCGCACCCAAAAAATGACCTGCTAATCCTGGCTTCCGTGAGTTTTACATGATCCTGGTGCTTAAGCTCCGTTTTGTCTATTGTCTGTGGGGATTCCACTTCAGGCTGCCGCACAGTGCGGAAGTGTTATCAGGTGCTCCGACGGAGCGGTTCCAGCGGCCCACGCCGGCCGCGGTATCAGGTTCGAAGAGGGTAAAGATTACCAGTTTGTGCTGCCTGCCCTGCCCACCGGGTATGTTGTTTTAAATACAGTTTTCTTACACGGCGACCTGAAAGGCCGACCGTACCGCGTTGAAGATTTCTGGGACGCGCTTCATCGTCATGGTACGCTCCCCGAGGTTTCGGCGATGGGGCGTACCAATTGAATTACGTATGGACGGTAACCTTCAAGTCGGCGGAAGGCAAAAAGAAGATGCTGGAGACGCCTGAGCTAATCGTTAAGGGTCGCCGATGCGTTGTCGTTGACCCCTCTTACCAAGACGTAAGGGACAAACTTCCCTGGCTCCTCTTCAACGTGGCCGGCGATGACGTGAGGGAGGCCCAGACGCCCTACGGCCGGGTTCTCAAGATTGCAAGGGAGCGGTGGCGCGTGGACGGCTGCCAGAGCGTTGGTACCATGACGCCGAGGGTGGTACTACGGCTGAAGGCGGGAGTGACCTGCGAAGACATCCCTCACCAGCTGCGGGTGGCCGGCGGGCTCGCGCTCGTCGTTGTCCCTAGCAGGGCCCCGTTGTGCTTCCGGTGCCAGCAGACCGGGCACATCCGGAAGGAGTGCCGCGCCCCGAGGTGCAACCTCTGCCGCCGCTTCGGTCACGAGGCGGCTCTGTGCGTCCAAACCTACGCGGCCGCCGCTGCTCCAGTGGGGAGCTTGGAACGATCCGAGCTCCTGGTGGACGAGGGAGAGGCCGAGGATGCGGCCACCGGCTCCACGGTCAACACGGGCCCGGGGGCGAACGCCCCATCGGCATCAGAGGGAGAAGCCAGCTCGGCCGTCACAGACTCGGAGGCCCCTGCTGCCGCGATGGAGCAAGAGGCGCGCCAGGAGGTGTCGGAGGCGGCAGCACCCGCACCAACCACTGCGGAAGTCGACGACGACAACTCCGTCATCAAGAAGACGGCTGACGACGTGGCCATGGCCGACGCTCCGACTGTCAGCGTGGCAGCGAAGAGGACCCAATTCGACGGCAACGCGGACAGCGACGAGCTGAAACGGGCGGAGCCGCCCCCCGAGGCGGCGCCGATGTGGAGGCGACGTGCGCCCGTCAAACCGAACGTTCCGGTAGACGACAGGAAGGCCGCTAAGCCTCCGACGTGAGGTGTACGGCAGAGTTCGTGAGGGGATTCGGATCCAGTGACCGCGAGAGACGGGAGCCAGTGGCGCGTCGCGACAGAAGAGCCGGGCTCTTCATCCAAGGTAAGCACCATACGGTCTCCCTTTTCCTGGATGGCGACGATATTGAACGCGCCTTTTCGTGTCGGGACTCTTAACGTCCGCGGGCTGTCGGCCAGGCGCCGGCAATACCAGCTGAACCGTCTGTTCGACGATCACGAGCTCGATATCGTCGCCTCGCCATTCAGGAAACCAAGATCGAGAGCCAGGACCAGACGGACCATATGGTGCAGCCTTTCCGAACTCATTGCAATGTATGCGTATCGCACGCTGCTGCGACGTCGGGGAGGGGGGGGGGGGGGTGCGCTTTATTTGGCGAAAGTCGCTTGGGGTTCTGGAGAGTTTTGTTCTGTCCTGCGCGTATGGACGATTCGTACTGTGTGATTTCTCCTTTTCTAACGTTGACAAGCGGGTCATTTGTATTTAGGCACCGACCCGCGAGGGCGAGCGCAAGGTTTTTTTTCAAGGTAATAGTGAATACCTCGAGTGTGACAAGTTTATCATTTTACTTGGTGAATTTAACTGCGTGTGTGCGCCTGAAGACCGTGCAAATATGACCCGGGTTCGCGATCAAAGCGCCTTTTATTTGAACGATGTTATTTTGAATTATTCATTAGAAGACGTCGCTTATGTCTCGTCCAAAAGTAGCGTCCATTTTACCCATTTTCAGGGTTCCAGCCACGACCGTCTCGATAGGGCATATGTTTCTCTCGATATCGTTTCAATGTGTAATCAATATTCTGTAGTACCCGTTTCGTTTAGTGATCATGCTCTTGTCATGTTCACGATCGGAAGCAAGTTTAAAAAAAACGTAGGTGGAATTGGTCACTTTGGAAAATGAATAGTAGCCTTATCAATGACAAAGTTTTCAGAGCTCACGTAGAAGCATTGTTTAGAAAGTTGCGCGCGGTCGAGCAAACAATGTGGGGGTGCGTTGGGAACATTTCCAGGAGGACGTAAAGCTTTTTGCCATAGCGCGATGCAGCATTTTAAACTACCTCAAGCGGTAGAAAGAGAGGGAACTGGGGGACCAGCTGAATGTTCTCGTAAGAGAAGAAAGCGCGAAGCCGGGGGAGTTTTTAAATGAAATCAGACATTCGAAAAATCAGCTCGAGTCACTTGACTGCGAAAGATATCGAGGGGCCATCGTCCGTTCGGGATCGGAGAAGATGTGGCTGGGCGAGTGGCCCACGAAGCGTGCCGTGAGCGACGAACAGAGGCACGCTCGGCGTAACGAGATAAAGGAAATTCTTTACTGTAATGCGATAACGCGCGAACAGGCAGATATCGAGAAAGCTTTTGTGGAGTATTACCGCGGGCTGCCTGGTCAGTGCGCGCAGAAAGATAGTGATTTTGAAGGGGATTTTTTGCCGTTATGCCTTCGCTTGACGGGCACGTTCGAGAAAAATTAGAAACGCCTATCAGTGCCAGTGAGCAGGAGGCGGCAATCGAAGAGTTAACCCCGGTAAAACGCTCGGGCCTGCCGGACTCTGCGCCTAATTTTATAAAGCATTCAAGAAAGAAGCCGCTGCAGTTCTGTAGAAGCTATTAACCGAGGCGTATAAAATATCTGTACTACCGCCATCCTTCCTTAAATCGCACACCATATTAATCCCCAAGTCAGACGACCCACTTAAACTTCAATCTGTTTCATCATGTAGACCAATAAGCCTCACAAATGTCGATTATAAAATTTATATGAACGTCCTAGCCACTCATTTGCAAAGTGTTATAACCTGTCTTGTTGGGCCACATCAAACCTGCGGCATAAAGGGTCGGTCCATTTTCACACACATCCATGTTGCTCGCAGCATTTTAGAGTGTGGCGACGCCTTCGAGAGACGTGTTGCAATGTTGCAAATAGACTCCGGAAAGGCGTTCGATCGCGTGGGTCACGATGAGCTTTTTTGTATTCTAGAACACGCAAACGTTGGCTCCGTTATTGTGGGTGGGTTAACGATGGCATATGCAAATTGTTCAACATCTATTATTGTCAATAAGAATATCAGCGAAAGTGACAATGTTTACTCTTCGGTGAGGCAAGGTTTCCCGCTATTCCCGTTATTATTTTCGATTTATTTAGAACCCTTTTGTTTAGGGCTTATTCCTCATGAATGCATCCGCGGCTTCAAATTACATTCGGCCGAGGGTAAAATATTTTTCTATGCGGACGACGTCGCTGTCTTCTGTACTGAGAAGGAGAGTTTGCTTGAAGTGGTCAGAGTCGCGGCTTCCTTTTGTAGTCAAACGGGTAGTGTAATAAATTGAGGTAAATGTACAGGGTTTTGGCACGGAAACTGATCCGCCGCGCCTGGAGTTTTTCTAAACGTACAGTGGACAACCTTGCCGGCGTAGTATCTTGGTGTACCGCTCGAACACTACCGAGATACTACGCAAACGTGGGATGTTAAAACGGACCTGGCAAGGGCAAAAGCGTAGGTCGCTGTATTATTACGGATTAGGGCAGGATGTTTTAAGGAGGGTGAAGAAAATGCCGGTTAAGCCGTCTTTCATGTCCTTTTTCTTTCTATTACATTGTGGTGTGCTTCCTGTTAACCCATGGCTTGAGGAGAGAGGTATTTTTGTCCCATGGTCGGTTAACTGTCTGTTGTGCAAGAAACAAGAAACGATAGAACATGTTTTTCGGGAGTGTTGGGACGCGGTTCTCCTATGGGACCTACTTCAGCGAACGCTAAAGAAATACCTCCTCCTCAATCCATACGGCATATGTTTTTTTACCGCTGGAGAACGTAGGCGGGGTTCCGTACGACTTGTTCATGCTAATCGGCCTCCACAACCTCTGGAGAACGAGGACGGAAGTGAACAATGGCGACGTCAAGGTACGACCCGCTGGAGACCATTTAATTGAAAGTGCCGCGTACATACGCGAAGTGTATCGCGCTTTGCAAGAACCCTCAGACTGGGTATCCTTACTAGATAAGTTGGGCTGTGTCAAACGCTTTTAAATGTAGCTGCGGGGCCTTCAGAGGTTCACGCACTTTTAACATTTTCATAAGTGTGTGTTTTGTTTTTGTGTTATAGCGTGTCAATGTCTAACCAGGCAATAAAGAAAACAAAAATTCTCTATTTTTTGTGGAGCCAAGCAGACACATCGGGCTCCAGATCACGATGTCTGGGGTTCGATTCCGGCAGACTCGGTGGTAAATTGTGCTTCGCATAATTAATTACGCCTAATTAGAATACGTAGGTTTGATTATGAGTAAGTGTGCCTTCATTGTGGAAGCTTGCGCATTGCCTGCTAAGGGCAAAATATGTGCTATGCTGCCTTAGCCTGCCTGCATCGCTTTTTTCTTACACTCGAGCGTGAGGTTTTTCGCATGAGAGCCACCCCATAAAAACATACTAAATTATCTACTTCTATGTCGTGTAACCCAGGCTTCTATACAGAGACTTCGAAACTAAACTCCATTCACTTAAAAAAATACGAAATGTCTGCCCTTCTTGTTTTTCTTCACGGAATGCGGGCCAATTTACTTTTGCTGCCAAATTCTCCACAACAATAATTTTCTTTGTTTTCCTCATCCACGTGCATTTTGGTCCGTCGTTTTGATACTTCAGGAGAGAAAGCAATGTATGAAAAGCGTGTGCAAATGAACATTGTGTTAGTGGTTCGAAAGTGTCATCGTCTGGAGCAATAAGGTGAAAATATTTGTGAAATACGTAAAAGTGTTTTTCTTGAATCTTAGGAATTAGGTATATCAGGCGACCTAAAGGAGTCGTACTGCTTAATTTGATGATAGCTTGGGGCTAAACCTAATATAGTGGGAAAAATATAATAACAAATACACCCTAGTAATATGAATTTCTGTAACATTTGTTATTATTTAGATACCAAGAACGTTGCGGTGATGCGAGCATTCCCACACCGAAGAATGCGAGTCAAGTCAATAGGCGGCTTGTATAACTGGTTGTCCCGTTAACAGAACAAAACAAGATCAAGCGATATTTATAGATAGTTGTTGTACATTGTATTGGCAAAAAAGTAATAGTTACAATAAAATATATTTTTTTCAAGAAACTTGATTTTACAATATTTGAGTTTAGTTACTTTGCAAGTTGGAGCACAAAAAACAGGCATATTTGGTTCCCTCAAAAACCTGGTTGTCCCAAAAATACGACGGCGGTGACGCTGTGAATCCGTAGCTAAAATGCACCTGTTCTTGGTACAGGCTCGACTACCGACAAGCACGCTGGGCCTTACCGGCGGCACGTCAACAGACGATCTCGGCAGGGACAACGCAGGTCTACCCTACCTCCACACACGCGCCAAACATTACATGGGTACTTCGTCATCGCTCCACCAAGAACCGAACATTATCTGTTCCTCCTTTCTACGGCTTCCCATCCTTCTTCAAGCACTGAATGATGACGTCAAAGTGGCTCTACAAAAACACAATGGCCCCACGGAAGCCCTAAAGTGGGCACGGCAGCGACGTGTAAAAGCATCGCTAAAAATACCCCTGTTTTTTTTGTTTTTTTTTTGTACAAGTTAGTAACAAGTTCATTATGAAATGCCTTGGGTCTGATTGCCTATGTATTAAGCCGCCGTGCTGGGGACTATGCTGTGATTTATTGTCTGATTGCTGGGATGTTCTTAATACGTTACTGTGTAGGGACATATAACTCAACCCTAATACCAACATGAAACTATACTCTGTTTCATACTTAGCGTGCAACGCTGTCAAAGCTACTGGCGTGATCGTGGGGCTTGATTTCGTTGATCATTTGCACGAGTTATCGCGCAAACAAAACCATAGATGAAGCCACGCGCTCGCGCCAGTAGCTTTCACAGCGTTGCACGCTAAGTATGAAACAGAGTATAGAAACTATAATGATATCGGTGCTTAGTCAACTAAAAACCATAAAGAATCATCACACTCAACTTGATACCTCCAACAAGGAAATCAATGTAAAGCTTTTAGGCCTTGATGATGTACTGGCTCTGGCTCGGAAGAACGAGGCAGCGCTGGCAACAGCGCAACAGAACGTGCAGGCACTCCACAGTGTGGTGAATGAAAACCAGGTTAGGCTGTGTTTTCTAGAGGATCGCAGCCGGCGTAAGAACCTGGTTATTTTCTATGTTCCCGAAACCCCCACGGAAAACCACACGAACCTTCATTACAAAGTTATTCGCTGTATATTTCGATATATACCTGAATTACTGTCAACTTAGGAGAGCACCTTTATCGCCTCGGTCGCAAAAAGCTACTGGAAGCCGGCCAGTAATCTTGAATTGTATGACTTGAACGAAAATTGACCATGTAAATCAACTGCTCAAAGTTGAAAAATACTAGCTATTCTATAACGTACGACCTCGGCTGTGCCACGTCCTACAAACGGAAGAAAATCTGGGAGAGCGCGAAAGACTTGAGGCGGGAGTGGTCGTCGGTGAAGCTAATTTACGATAAGATAAAATAGATGTCTTATACCACTTAGATAAAACTGCAAACAAATGAAAAAGCTTACACCAAGTATCTACAGCGGCCCTTATCCTAGCCTAATGACGAACCGCGCTTGGCTTCCTGAGGTCCTTCCGGTTGATTAATCTGAACTACAGAAGCATAGTAAACAAGATTACTCACTTAGAGAAAATCATTCTATGACACAAGCCCGACGTTCTAGTGCTAACAGAAACCTGGCTTCACGAGGACATCCGAGATTTCGCGATAACACCTCCAAACTAAACCATAGTAAGGAATGATAGAGCGCGCGGCGGAGGGGTGGCTATTGTCCTTATGGACAGCATAAACTTCACGCTGCTCGATAATACTAGCAGCAAAATTGTGGGGATTAAAATACTCTCATCGAATAGTCTTGTTAAAATTGGGTACCTACCGCCTCCTACCGCGGACTTCTCATTTCTTCAAATATTAGGTAAATCAGTTGTACTAAGAAAAAACCGCTGCCCTAACCTTATACAAGGAGGAAGCCTCAACCTACCACACATTGACTGTGTCAACATGAGTTCAAACCCAGCTAACTGCACTCCCACTGACGTATTGGTGGACATCGCCTTCTGCAACAACCTTGAGCAGTTAGCAAAAGGAACCCGCTCGCACTCAAGGTAGTTAAAGGGCCTCTGACACGCCAAAAAAAATATTTTTTTTCATGCTAGGCGTTAAAATGGCATATCAGGACATTACAAAAAAATTGTTTCACTATAGAGTTGCATAGTTTTTTTATAAAAAATAGAAATATGAGGCCCAATTCAAAGTTCCCGCCGTGCACTGTGACTTAACAGTGTACCGCAAGGTGTCGGGGCGGTCAGAAGGGAGGCATCGCCGGAAGTCACGTGAGTTGTATCCCTCCTCGTGCTTACCGCGAGCGCGTGTAATATTTTTTTTTAAAATATTTTTGTTATTCTCCGCACCTCTACGAGCGATCCAAGCAGACAAGGTTTCTTTTATTTGTTTTTCATCGCTTAATGTTACTGTAAAGGTAGAAGAAGCGGAGTCAGTGAATCGACGTGATCAACTACAATGCCTATAAGGTTCCATGTGAGGGACTGTCCCGGTATTTAGCAACTGAAGAAGAGATCACACTGCATGCATTTCTGAGAGACATACATCGGCCGCATGTGCACCTAGTAAACAAGTTCTACTCATGTTCTAGACAAAATACGTACTTTGTGCTCGACGTTTACTTGTGCTTGGTACACTCACCAGTTCGTATTCTTTAGACGGCAGGCATCTTCAGCCTGGAGAGTATCCGACGATTCAACGACCTCGGTGTCTGAACCTTCAGCAATGCGATCGGGTGTGTCGTATGCTAGCAATCCTAATTTCTGCGAGCGTTCTAAAATTTTTTTTTCAAAACTTGATAGCTTGTTTTGCGCCCAGTATAGCCCTGTATCATCGAACTGACGGCATGCACTCGTACACTGGCTTGTACTCGCAACGTTTTCATCATTGACCTCCATCACGTCGATCCACTGACTCTTCGTCCTCAAATTTTACAGCACGCAAACTAACCAACGGTGCAGGGATAAAAAGCTAGTGGAACTGAAACTTCATTTTCTACGATCGCTCGTACGAAGAGCAGAATAAAAAAAAAGAAAAAAAGTCTTAGGCACGGTCGCGGAGACCACGAGGAGTGAAACTCACGTGACTTCCGGTGAACCCACTTTTAGTGACATAGGTCGATGCCTCCCTTCTGACCGCCCCGACACTTTGCGGTACACTGTTACGTCACAGTGCATGGCGGGAACTTTGAATTGGGCCTCGTATTTCTATTTTTTATAAAAAAACTACGCAACCCTATAGTGAAACAATTTTTTGTAATGTCCTGATATGCCATTTTAACGCCTAGCATGAAAAAAAAATTTTTTTTGGCGTGTCAGAGGCCCTTTAATAAAACTCACCTACACGACGAATATTTATTTAGATACCTTATCCTTAAACCAATACACCCATTGCTTTTTCATGTCGTAGCTCTATATGGTTCAAATTCTGCTACGATTTGAATTTAAGGCAAAACTAATTAGGGTAGCAAGTTTGCCATTTTGTAAAGAAATAACCATAAAATTTAAAACAAAACATTTACTGCAAAAGTGTCGTATTGTCATTAAAAGTTAAAATATATATATTTACAGTGTGAAAAAACTCAGTACATCTCGAGCAACGGACATAAAGTGGAGTTTTTTACTTATTCCACCAAGTGGCAACTTATAATATTTAACTAAGTAACATTTTAGTTCTTATTTCCTTTTAAAGCAAAGATTCGCTCCTCCTAGGAAGTTTGCTATCACATATATTTATTATGAAAAATTTCTTCCTTTTTCGACAAGTTTGTTAGAATTAAAAAAGAAACCACTCAATAATAAATTGTACCTGACTGACTTACCGTATCTTGCCCTAAGAAGAAAAAAACTCACCTACCGACGTTCTCTTCAGCTCATGGGGTTTCATATCTTGTTAAATCCGGAGAAGACTTTTAGGTATTGCATTATTTATGATCATTTTCATTTGATTATGATTTGTAGAAAAGAATCTAAGTGGTCATTCATTTTACAAACAAGCTTGCCCCTCAGCAGGTTGCATATTTAAGACAGTTTTCTTTCTACAGTTATTTTTTGTCTATTTTTGTTTTCGCCAAAACATATTCTCTTCCTACAAACTCTATTTTATTACACCAGAATCGCGAAATTTGTAAATTCACATTCGGAGGCGGGTTATTTTGTCACTCTCGCCGAAATGACATTAGACATGAATAATTTTGTGTGGTGACTTATTCGATTGCGTGCAAAACATTTTGCGACCGTTACTTTTTATCAGTTTCATTGGCGTGTCTTTATTGGAGGAATAGAAAATATAAAGCATGCTCCGGTGGATAATTCGTCACTCGTCTTTGTGGCATTTTTTTAAGCAAAATGTACACTGTCCGCAGATTCCACTGACATCGTGATGTTTCACTTCACTTCACTCCCTTGTCCGCCGTCGCCAGTCACTGCTTCATCAGTGGCTGGGATCCTTTGAGGGAGCACTCGAGGAAGCTATGTTCGGTTGGGAACTGCTGGTGCCGGTTTCCGGGATGGCAGGTGCCGTAGCTGTCTTCCGAAAGGAAAACATTTCCGTCTTCGAATGCCCCAGCCGGAAGCTTTCCCGATCTGGAAGATGAAATGGCACAACACGGAATACCATCACTAAGCAGGAAGCTGGAATACGTATTGCCACCACTGTAATGGCTGCTAATCTAAGAATGTTTTAAAATGGTACCTCTGCCACATCATTTTTAAGTTTAGGACACCTGATAAAAGAATAAAAGAAATGTATTCAAATGAGCTGCTCATCGGCATTTCTTAAAATGACTAAGCAGGCGATTTTGCGACCTCGCTAGTAAAATTGAGTCTAAGAATTCAAGAACGTAACGGTTGCTGTGTGCAAATATAGGTTTGAGACATGCTATCTCGTGTTTCCTAAGGAAGCACACAAGCTGAGAAGTGTACGTTGAATGTGTGAGCCGACAGAACCCCCTTTGGTGTGTATCATGGTCTGAGTATATATATAAATATATACACTCAGGTAAAAAATATAAAATAATTTATATTATAATTTAAAAAATTGGCAAACTTTACCATAAAGTGTCACATGATACAAAAAAAACATTCCGCAACAAAGTAAAAGCAATCTCCTCTTTTAAGTGCATATAACCACAGGAACCGCTTTTATTTTAGAGTGAACAAGTCTTGAAAATCAAACCAGGACGGAAACGGCGAACTAACGCTTGCAGGCGATCCACTCCGACACTCAAACTTCGTGACTAATAACAGGATTTAAAAAATCGGACCTCATTCGGCAGTGTATGCAACTACAATGCGAGCATGACCTTGAGTTGGCGTTGCGCATGCGCGGGGAACGGGTGCAGTCCCGCATCAACCAGTGCCTACTTCGGGCATTGATTACATAGTCAGGGCCAGGCACGTAGCCAGGATTTTGTTTCGGGGGGGGGGGGGGGGGGGGGGGGCCCGCCTATGACAAAATGCTGTTTGAGGGGGAGGGGGGAGAGGAGGTCCCAGCAAAATGGAAGATTTCGGGGGGGGGGCCCGGGCCCCATGGGCCTCCCCCTGGATACGTGCCTGGTCAGGGCTATATATCGCGACATCTATCATTGCACTTACTTTGGCACCAAATGAAATATCTCTCTTCGATATGCAGACGTAACCTACAAAGGAGTAATATTTATAACATATTTGGGGGGGGGGGGGGGACAAACAAGAAATAATTTGCGGAAAACTTAAAATGTAAATATGTCTGCCCCTGCTAACCGGAAAAAAAAAAAAAAAAAAAAAACAGAAAAAAAAACGAGGAAGTATTACCAACGCATCTTATCCGCAAGGGCGTCTACTAAGCCGTCGATCAGTACCGCCATGTCCGTGGCTGAACGAGTGAGACGGCTTCGGGAATATGGGAAAAGCAACTCGGCGCGCGGACGTGTTCACAAAAAAACCCCAGGCCGTGTTCCCGACACAGCCGCACCCTAAATGTTACGGTGTATTGCGTGAATTGAGAAATTCCCCAAAACAAAATGTTTTATTGGAGGTTTTAGGCTGGTGTACGTTTTACACACTTCAGCGGTTTTTAAATAATTTAGAGCTTTAATTTATTCAAATTGCCGAGTATTCAAGATGATCTACACAGACGTCGACATAAGCTAAAAAAATGAACATAAAAAAGCGTGAAGATTTTATATCATTCTAATACGCGATAACCGGTACGACACAATGCCAATCGAAAATAAAATATCTACACGGTGATCACCACAGCTGTAACCCAGCCCTCTTAAAATCATTACAAAGTAATGTTTTATAAGTAATGCAGTTTTGTAGTAATCAGATAGGGGAGGGGATCTGCGAGATTCTCACAGCTCTAGGGACATATTTATAGTAAACATGTCAGTAAAAGGATGTAAAGTTCTCAGCTGGAAACAATGTAGTAATCTGGAAACAGCTCAACAGCGGATACAAAACAAAGGCGAAGTGAGGCGCATATTTACTGGCGAATAGCCTTATAAAACGTCCAGCAAACCATTCCTCGCTTCGACACTGCATTGTAGGCGCCACTTATTTCTAATCTCATTTCATAAACCAGCTAACTCAAGGTTACAAAGTGTGAACAAGGCAGAAAACAACAAAATACAAGAATAAGGGGTGCACAGACGCAGCGCCTAGTCCAACGTCACTAGAAGCACATTGTGTATCAGTTGCAGAGCTTCATACCTCGCAAATGCTTTGCGCCCGAGCTGATAGAATGTGTGGCACCAGCCCAATATGCAACGCGAGCGCCACGCGTGGCTGCTAAGGCACCCTGAGAGCGTCGCGGACGCATCTCCTTTTGTCAGCTCCGCGTTTCATCCTAGTGTATCTTCTAGGAATGTAGGAGTTACTACCTTTTCTACTGCAAAAAAAAAAAAAAAAAAAAATTTGAAATTTAAACTGGTCGACCCGTTTTATTTATTTATTTCCAGATACTGCGACCTCAATGGCGGTCATCGCAGAAGTTGGGAAAAAACACAATGAAGTACAAAAGGGTGAGATATGCTGAACAATATACAGGCAACATCCCCCTAAAATTAACAGACATAAAAAGGACAGTCGCATATTAAGCAAAAATAATTGTGGAGATTGATCAAACGGGTGGAGTACCCTGTTTTCCCTTTCGAATCAAACGTGATTATGGGATATGGGTACCTGATTGAAACGTGCGAGGCGCTCGCGCGCTCAAGCGGGAGGTAGGTACAAACTTTATTGAGCTACTTTATAGAAAGCGCAAAGGTCGGGGTGGAGCGCTCACTCCAGGGCTCCAGTGCTTTCTGCTGTAGCTCTTGCCCGCCGGATCAGGGCGAGCTGGTCGTTCCGGGAGGAGCTGCGCAGCGAAACTTCTCAGGCCTCGCGTCCGGAGGGAGGGGTGGAAGGGGAAAGGGAGGGGTTAAGGGGACAGACCCACGCAATGTGATAGAAGGATGAGGGGTCTCCACAAAAGGAACATTTGGCTGGTTTTCTTTTTTTTTTTTTTTTGAGGATACGGTTTGTGCAATAAAGCTAAGTGTGTGTATGTGTTTGTCTGGAGTTGTCGCCAAGCTGTGGCCTCCTCTCGTGTCAGCATCCCGTGCGGCGGTGGATACTCTCTACTGTATTCCCTGCAGAATGCTAGAAGGTCCGTCGGGTGCACGGGAGTGGCAAGGAGCTGTGTTACCTCTTCTACTTGTGGGTTGAGGACTCGACGCGTTGAACGGCGGCCGCTGGCCGTGGAAGGAGGGGTGGCTTGGAGGATACCAGCTCGAGCCGCAGCTTGTGCACGCCGATGTCCCTCCCTGTTTGCGAGAGCGGGCGTCCAGACGAGAGTAGCCCTTAGGAGTTTGGGTTCAACAGTTTCAAACACGTAAAGCGCTTCAGGTTAGATTCTTCCGGCGAGGTAGCGTCGTAGGGCTGCCTGAGGGTCTGTCAGAATAGTGAGCGATGGTGAGTCTGGGGTGGCGGTGCTGAGAGCTAGTGCGATGGCCAGGTCCTCCGCCACGACCAGGAGATTCGTCCGTAGTGAGGCCGGGACCAGGGGTCCGCCGCACGGTCCGACGACGCATGCCGCCGCTATGGTTTCGGTGTGGTGCGTTGCCGCGTCTGTTTATCTGACGTATTGATTCCCGCTGTATTCTTTTGCGACGAATTTGGCTCTCGCCGCCCTCCTACCGGCATGTAGTGTCGGGTTCATGTTGCGTGGGATGGGGTTGACCTGAATCTTCTCGCGGATTTCCTCCGGGATCTGCGTCGTTTCCTGCATCTCTCTCGGGATGGCGAAGCTGAGGGTTCTCAGCACGTGTCTGCCTGTAGACGTGGTGGAGAGTCGTAACCGCTGGTTTCTGGTTTGCGCTTCCGGGAGCTCCATGTACGTGTTGTGGAGACCTAGACTAAGCAGTTTCTTAGTCGACGTGTACATGGTAAGTCCCAGCGCCAGCTTGTAAGCTTTGCTGGTGATATCTACTTGCTCCGTGTCTTTCTTCGTGTGCTTCAGGTACGATGCCGCATACGTGATGCGTCTGAGGATGAGGGCCTGGGTCATGCGACCTCCTTAAGTCCATGTTTGCGACTGGTGAGCCGGCTCGTCATGCGCATGACTTGATCGACGGTGTTTCGCAGGCGTCGCATCGTGTGGGTCGATCGGCCATCCTGATGAAGGTGGAGGCTAAGGATTCGAACCTTTTCTACAACGGGAACTTCGTTGCCGTCCTTGAAATGAAGCTGGATATCCACCGAAAATTTTCCTTTTCTGCGTGAATTGTTGAGGAGAAGCTCGGACTTCACCGGTGCGCACTGGAGTCCTCCCTCCTTGAATTACTCCTGCGTCACTCAAATGGCTTCTTGTGGGGCGTTCTGCTTTTCTCCGTCCGACCCGGAGGTTGTCCAGATGGTGAGGTCGTCCGCGGAGAGTGAATTCTAGATGAGCGGGATAGCGGTAAGTCGCTCAGGGAGTTTCCTCATAGCCAAGTTGAATAGAGTGGGGGACAGCACCGAGCCTTGTGGCGTGCCCTTGTCCGGGACATGAATGATGTCAGAGCGTATCGATTCGACCCCGATGGTGGCCGTGCGGTTGCAGAGGAAGTCTTTGACGTAGTTGTACGTTTTCTGTCCGCGATTGGTGGATTATAGGCTCTTGAGGACCAGTTTGTGGCTCATGTTGTCGAAGTATCCTTTGATGGCAAGATCCAGTACAGCGTGGGTGGTGGTTCGCGAGACTCCGTCGACGATGTCTTCGAGTAACTAGAGGAAGACGTCTTGAGTCGAGAGGTGCGGTCTGAAGCCGAACATGATGTTTGAATACGCTGTGGTAGCTTTCAGATATTGCTGTAGTCTGTTCAGGATGACGTGAAGGGTGGCCCAAAAGGGTGACATGGCCCCGTCAGGCATTTATGCCTTTAGCCATTTCCCCTGAGACATCGTTGTACTGTTATGTCTTAAATAAAGGTATAAACAAACAAACAAACATACGTGTTACATCCTAGGCAGGGAGTAAGCGAGATGGGCCGCAGGTTGTCTAGACTTGCTGGCTTCACCGGTTCGGGTATCAGGATTATTTCTGCGTGTTTCCACTCAGCTGGAAGTTTGCCTGATGCCCAGACTTTGTTTAGATGGTGGGTGAGGTTCGCGTACGATTCTGGGCCCAGGTTACGGAAGAGTGAGTTCAGTATCTTGTCTTTACCTGGTGACGTGTTCGTGAGGGTCCTTGTTTCCCTTACGACCTCCAGCGTCGTTATCGGTCTATCGAGGTTTTATTAGCTATTCCACCATAGTTTGAGTACTCCGTTGTGGGGGCTTCGCCAATGTATCTGTTTTTGAGGTGTGGCACTATTTCTTCGTTGGTTCCCGGAAAGTCGTGTACAATTTTCCGGAGAGTTTGCGACGTGTGGTTCTTGCTCTTCGTTGGATCAAAGAGATGACGAATGAGGAACCATGTTTTCGCCATTTCGAGCTATCCTGACAATCTGTCGCAGGTGTGGTGCCAGTTGGATCTCGCTAGCTGTGTAGCATACTTCTCCGCTTCTGCCGTGAGTCGCGCAATTCTTTGCTTTAGTTTCCAGTTGAAACGCTGTTTCCTCCACCGTTTCAGGAGGTCACTTCTGGATTCCCACAGCTTGAGTAGATGGTTGTCTACCGCAGGCGTTTTAGTGGTGATGCCAATGTGTGTGATGTGTTTGTGTGCATCTGCCTTTAGCTTGTCCAACCAAGTTTCTAGGTTGGATGTAGCTTTTTTCACATTTTCGTGGCTGGCTGCTTCGCTTTTTCTTGTGAAGGCGTCAGAATTCGCTAGGGCCTGCTTTTTTATGAAATTCGACTGAGGAGTAACTGCAACCTACCTCTGTGATGAAGTGGTCGCTGTCTAGGGTTTCGTTTAGGTTAGTTCAATCTGCGTCATGAATTTTATCAGAGCTAGGGCGGGGCACGTGTCTCTTGTCACACTATTGCTCAGTCGCGTAGAATATTCGGGATCTGTAAGGATCGGGAGCTGATTGCGGCATATTGTATCGTGGACCTTGGACCCTGGGTGATGTGCATTAAAGTCTCCGACGATGAGGAGGTTTTGGTTTGCCATTTTTAGGGCTTTTGCGAAGAATTTGTGGAATACGACCTTGCTTTGTTTCGGCGAACTCTATATATTTAGAACGTAGAAGCTCGACAAGTTGCGCTTCTTCGGTAGAAGCTTCACTATGTCGCGTTCTATGTTTTTGTTTTCGATCTCGTGTTGTTTCAACACGTAGTGTTTCGCTACTAGGTTGGCTACGCGTGGATTTTATCCGCTTTGTGTGATTGATTGAAAGCCTTGCAGGAATGGTTCGTCTATGGGAGGGGATCGCTGAAAGCACCGCGCTTCCCACTATAAGAGTCGGGCCAACTCCGCCCAGCGGCCAGTCGCCAGTGGGGATTCCCAAAAGTAATAAACACTTTTCTTGTTGGACTGGATTCCGAGTGTCGTACCTCCCTACGGGCAGCAGCAAGGCAAAACCGTTGCATTTGACGCTCAACGTGGTTTTGCTGCCCGCTGGTTGGTGTGCCACTCGAACACAGGGTTGTTGTTTTTTTCTCTTTCCTTTCCTGCCGCTAACCATCACGTGAGTGTTACCTACTATACTTTTTGCGCTCCTGTTTGGATCTCTTTGTTTTTTTGTTTTTTTTCTTTCATTTTTTATTGTTGCGTAGCCCCCCCCCCCCCCCCCCCGCCACACTCCTTCGGGATCATCATGTCCCCCCCCCCCCCCACACACACACACAAAGGGAGCGCATGACGCTGCGTTGGGGGCCATCCTTGAAGGCCCAGCCCCTCCACCGGCGCCTGATACCATTCTGAAACGCGTAGCGATTAACGACGCCGTCGTTAATCGCCTAGCGCTGACCCAGGACCCTAACCCCGGACCGCAGTCGGCTATCCCGACCTACCGCGGCTACGACGACAGGCAGTCTGTTCCGGACTACCTGAACCGCCTTGAAGTATACAAAGCAGCAGTCGGGGCGTACGAGGCCTATATCTGAACCCAGTCCTGCCGCTGGCACTAGAAGGATCGGTGGCCTGCTGGTGGAGGCTGCAGTCGCCATCCCAGTTCTGGGACGCCTTCCCACAACGATTTCGTGAAGAGTTCCAGTCGCCGGGATATGAGTCGCGTACTCTCCGCGAGCTAGATCTGCTAACACAGCACCCCGGCGAAAGCCGAGGCGCTGTGTTAGCCGAGGTGCTGTGCATTGCCCGAACGTATTCGAGCAATGCAGGTATTGTAACAACGGGCGTCGCCTGAAACTCCAGAGACTGACAGAGTAGCGCGCGTGCTGCGGGAATGTCACCCTCGTTTCCGTCCCTACTTGCACGGATGTAGTTACGCCAGCCTCGACAAAATCGCACGTAATGCTCGTTCTATCCAGGAAAGCCTCTTGCACGGGCTTCAATACCTGCCCCCCCCCCCCCCCCCCCCCTACCACGACACACTGCCCTGGAGCCCAGCTGCGCCTGGGGCGGTCCCGCGGCGCACGAGCGGTACCCTGCAGACCGTCCGGTGATGCGAGCTCTGGACACGCACACCTTCGCACGAACAGAGGCACACCCGCAGCAACACCGCCCACCTGGCTTCTACAACCGGTTCGTCATCTGCGTAAAACCTCGTGACGCACACGACCAGTTGAGGTGACGTGAAAATACCTAATTGTAAACAAAAACTTAAAAATCTGGAGAAAAGTTAAATTATCTGCAGTCCCTTATCAGCGGTGTCACTGCGGTTTAGAAAACAGCTAATAACCTCGGTAGCATGGTCACCGAAGTTGACAGCTTGGAAAATAAGTCTAGAAAGAATATATTTATTATATTTGGCCTAAAAAAAAATCGAAACCGCTGAAGAATAAGCACAAACTGTTAACACAATTGTATGTGATAAAATAGGAGTAAATTGAGTAAATATTGAACGTGTGCATTGTTTTTGCCAGCCATTCTTCGACTCACGGACTTCATAAAAAGAACTTGAGATGTTTAAAAATTGCAACAAACAAAGGGGTGCTGCTTTTTCTGTCAGTGATCACGTTTGAGAGCAGGCGCGAGACAGGAACCAAAGGCTTTGGGCATACTGTTCTGTTGAGAGGCGACAAGGTACCAAGACACGCCTATTGACAAGGCATGACTTAACGGTCAGCTCTTTTTTTTTTTGCAACAAACAAACTAATACGCGACACTCATTTCGTCAATGTAATAATGATCTTGACCGGAGTTCTCCCGACCGTCAATAATCACAGATATTTCCTTAATAACTTTGTCCTCTAGGTTGCGAATACACACACAATTGTAAATAAAACAATCAAACTTGAAACAGTTGTCATTGAACATGAACTCAATTACTGAAACGTGGTTGAAATTTGAAGTAAATAATAAGAATACTTTTTCCCCAGGAGACTGCTGTTTGAACGGAACAAGAAATAAGGGGCGGAGGTCTTGCTCGTTTTATTAAGTATAAATATGACTTTGTGCAAAGAAATGAGTGTGGTTAGTGGAATACGCTGTATAGTTTGTAAGAATTTTATAGGTTAGAGTCCGGTTATTACAGCTGCCCTGTCTAGTCTCCCCTTGCGGAATGCGGACAATTTCACACAAAATATATTTGCCCTTTGTTTACATGTCAAGGAAAACTGCTCATTCGCGCTGGTGACTAATTTAGTCATGATTGATACGAACAGACCCAAACCCAAGTCCGACCATCCAGACCCAGACCGTAACCCAAGTCCGAGTCTATGTGAGTGAGCGTGAAAAATTGCCATTTCCCACAGCGTTTAGATAAGAAACTTTCTCGCCTTTTTAAAGCAAATTGTGAAAGTCAACCAAAGAACGCGTGGCAATTGTGAGTTTGTATTCGATTTTGTTTTTGAGTAATTCCATTGCAGATACAGCATACCCCTACCTGGTTTTAGGCGATTTGCTGGATTACAAGGTGATCATGTTAGACTGTCCCCCTTAAAGACTAAACTTCCTTTCTGCATCACACAAAAAGTGATAAATTTAAGAAACACCAATAACGTTAGTATTTGAGACTTCCTGAACGAAAGTTTCGAAGAATATAAGGAATATTTTTTTTACATTCATTAACAGCAGATTAGCCCTGGGCAATATTGAAAACAATGATAGGCTACACTATTACAAGCTTAGTTTTATTTCACACTAAGCGGATTGCTAGTTATATTTCACAAGCAAAAATAACTTTGCCACAATCACAGTTAATGAAGTTCTGACTATCAATAAGTTTACTTAGCTAATATCTTTACCAATATTATTAATCTCTCTTTACATGAAATGAGAATACTCTTCAAACGTTTTAGTCTTTAAGAAATGCCCTAGACCTAGACATAAAAATATAACCTGAGCGTGTTGGGATTCAAATTAAGTTAAAAGGCATACGCCTAGTAATGTTTTTTTTCAATACCTACTATAACAATTCTATATACGAAATCACTTAAAAACGATCAGATTCCAACATATGGGAAATGCGCAGAAAGAACTCCTGCTCGTAAATGACTTAATAAATTGCAAATTTAAAAACTTTATGCCTATCTTGTTAATTAGGACGTCCTAGTGAGATATGCTAGAGCACATTATAGCTAACCATTTGATATGTTTTTTTAGAGTAATTATAAACTGGGTGTCGACCAGTACGGTCTTCAACTGGGCCACTCAAGAGATAGACAGCTTATTGAAGTTACCCACAAACTCATATATTGCATTACGGTAATAGACATTCTGACATGTTCTTTTTCTAGATTTCGCGAAAGCGTTCGATAAGGTGTTCCACCAAAAGCTACGATTTGTACTTAGCATAGTCCTCTACAAACGTGACATAAATAAATAAATGGCAAATGCATTTTTGAAAAAAAAAAAAAAAAAAAACATGGTTAGAACTAAGAATTAAAAATTAGAATCTCGCAGTGCTGTACCTGGAGTTCTCCAGGCTTCCGTGCCCGGACCAGTACTTTGTATCTTGTTTATCAGCGACACGAGTAAAGGTTTTCAATAGACTGTTCGCCATAGACACCTTGCTGAAGACAGTAATTTTAGCGAGTTCAAAAGTAGATGTTACCAAGTCAAATTAAATAAGTATTAAAAAATCCCAAGAAGACCTATTGGTGGAATCTTAAAGAATGCGTTAGCATGACGTTTTAGAAACGCCACACACGTCCCCCTTTGGGAATCGCTAACGCTGACCCCTTCACGTTTTTGTCTGGGTTTTCTCTTCTGCTTCCTCCATTTTCTTTCTTCCTCATTTTGGCCTCGTTACGGAGTCAGTGTTAGCGTTTCAAACGGGAGACGTGTGTTGCGTGTCCCAAGGGTCGTGCTTACGCATTCCCAAAGAATCCACCAAATGATTTTCCAGTAATTTTTTCACCCCTTTTTCTATACTTTCTGCCTATCAGAGTACGTCGGCGCCCTTAGATGCGGCCATCCAGATGGCTCGTGTGAAGAACAATATTCATGCCACTCGTGGAAGGAACCGCATCCATATCATTCATGGAGGGAACCCTATCCATCGTTTTAGCAACACGCGTGCATCACAGCAAAGGCATCGGTACTGCGGAAACCCAGAGCAAACAACCGGCAACGGCAGAGCGGCAACTGAGCACGCCCACATTCCACCGCGCCGCGGCAACACCTCTTAGAATGCCTAAGAGCTGAATTTTACTGCGTACCCAAAGAAGGCCATCGTTGTCCGCAGATTGGACACAAGTGCTGCGTCAGCGTTCGGCCGGAAGTCCCAGTCAAACGCTAACGCCATAATCAAGTTCAACCTTTAGCGTACGGTGGCCTTCTTTAGTGACGCAGGAAAATTCAGCACTTGGGCTTTCTTAACTAGGAGGTGTTGGCCACGGCGAGTCCTCCTCTCTAACTCCGCGCCAGCTCGGACTGTGGCATTGACGAAAACGAGAGGGCTCGTTATAAAGTAAACCCGACAGTGCCTGTCAGTTTGTCAGCGCGGAGGAGAGAGGGAGAGGTTGACGCGTGCTGACGTCAGCTGACGTCAGCGCTTTAGACAAATGGAAGAGTCGCACGCTTCACCCTTTCCCTCCTTAATTCTCCCTCTCTCGCCGGTGCTGACAAACGAAAGACACCACCGGGTTTTCGTCAAAACGAGCGTTTTAATGCCAACGCATTAAAAAACATTTTATGATAACTTAAAAATGACATTGCTCGAGATTATACTGGATTCATGACCACAACGAAAAGATAAGTCCTCTGCATTTTGATCATGAAACTGGAGAGGATCGTCTTCTGAAGGTAACAAAATAAAAGTTCTTATCTTCTGTTTCACCTCAAGTCTGACCGCAGGTGACGCACGATTCGATGCATAGAAATCGCTATGATGCATCAAACTGCATCGCCATGGCGCACGTTGTTTTCGTAGATAGGCTGTCACCGGCGAAACCAATCGCGAATAACAGAAAAACGCAGGATTGTGGTGCCATTCACTGTGTGTGATTGGTTTAGCCGCCGATATGAAACGCACAGAGACAATGACTGCCAGGACGATGAAATTTTGGCTCTGCATGATTGCATTCATGGGATTGTAACGGTAACTGCGGTCGTACTTAAAAACAACACACACACACACACACAGACGTAGACAGAGTTTGCGGAGCGCAAGTTCGTCTGCTCCTTTTGCAGGGGTTGTGGTCACGTCAGAACGCCGAGCTCTGACTGTCTCTGATTGAACGGTAACGTGTAGACATGAACGCAAGTTGCCTTGAAGTCTACCCACTATCCTTCAATCAGAGCCAATCACAGCTCGGTATTCTGAAGTCACCACAAACC
The DNA here is from genome assembly GCA_013358835.2 of Ixodes persulcatus. NCBI lineage: Eukaryota > Metazoa > Arthropoda > Arachnida > Ixodida > Ixodidae > Ixodes > Ixodes persulcatus. Next base: position 800,229 of record JABSTQ010009503.1, read on the forward strand.
CTGGAGAAGAAGCAGACGAACGTGCGCTCCGCATAGTGGTATTCGTTCGTTGGAATCGCTCGTGGAAGTTCAATTACCCCAATCGAACATACAAGAAGCCATGCAACAACTATAGATTTTGCAAAGAAACTTAAAAGACGCATAACCCAATGTGAAAGTAACCATGCTTAAATGTACGATCCTCCAAGTTGTGATGTCTCTCGGCGCTTCCCACCCCTATTTTAATGTAAATAAAATATACGCTGCCTGATATAAAAAGAATAAAAAAAAAAACACAAAAAACAAGGTGCTTTCGCTTGATATACAACGCTTACAGATCTACCACATTAGTTACTGTCTTGCGTCATCGATTTGGGTTATATACAATAGAAACAAACGTTAAAATAAATCTCTTAAATTCCTTTTCTTTGGATATAAAAAATGCCGAAATAATGAACGCATAATGTCCTGTGCAATTATCAATTTCCTAGATAATTAAAAAATATAACAGGCATAATGACCCTTGCTTCTACTGTGCGGGTGTTTTGAAATCCTCATTTTTGTAAGGTCAATTGATGTTTCCAATAGCTGCCAATGGTCCAATGTCAATAATCCAAACGCATTTTAAAAACAAATTGCCTTGATTTTTTGTGTTTTAATATCAGTGTATTATTGTGACTATGGGTTATTCAATTCGGACACAATCCTTCTTTGTTCGTCCGATGGCTGGAAGTACGAAATGAATCGTAGACGTTCCGCCGAAATGGGCGGTGTTTTTTTCATAGCCAGCGCTTCTCTGCATACTCACATTTTCGTGACGCTGAGGTGAGCACCAAAAGCGGTTCTCTTTCGCCCCGCGATAGGTCGGGGGACATTTCAGGACTCTCCTCCGCTCTGGACTCATTGGCCGGGAGCCTAGACAGGGTCTTCTTGAAGACGTCTACTGCTTCAAGCTTGATTGAAGACGACGGCCCTACTGCCATCGTTGGCGGCGATGGCGACCGGTCTGAGACGGACGTGACGTCAGCGGCTGAAGGCCTGCAAGTTCCAAATACTAAGAGATTAAAATGAATTGGCAGAAGTTATAAATTTCAAAGTAAATCAACCCGACATTTCTTAACAAAGAAATCATACAACCCGTAATGCGTTTTCTTTTGCCAAATGTCCCTTTCATACTCTATTCCGGGAACGATGTTAAGATAACATGTCTGGCTTACCAGGGAGCAGCGATCAGATTCATGAATATTAAAGGGATACCAGGACCAGATTTCGGAACCTAAGTTTTTACTTATTCGTGTTCAAGGGAGCAGTATCACATCAGGCACACCAAGCTCTCATTAGAAAATAGAAGAAAATAGATTTTAAACCGAATTAAACGTTTAACAAAGAGCACCTGGTGGATGTCTCTAAAGCCTCGTTTGTAATACCCGTCTAGGGACCTTGACAGGTAGTGACGATGCCTGTCTCGCCTCCGGCCTTCACGAGAAAAGAGGGGAAGGAGAATCTCCCCTCTCACCGGGACTCACTTTTGTGTGTCCCAGACGTCGCTATTGTCCCTCTCCACGATTATAGAATATTAACCCGTCACTCAAATTCGTACAAAAGCAGCTTTGGGGTTAGTTGCCGTGGCCCGATCGCTGACGTACTTCAGCCGCTTCGGTCGCTAGAACGGCTAGGACATTAGTTAACGACAGCATCACCGAGCTTTGCTCGTCCCGAGACAATATACGCTACGATTGCGCCGGATGTCACGTGCTCTCCGCTGGCTGCTCTCCGACCGCTTGCCAGAGTGGGCTGTTTATAACGAAAAATACAGCCATCAGGCTCAAAAAACAAACGCGCGATTGTCATTTACGGATATAGTGGATCATAGTAAGTGTATTTCTGAACAAGACGGGTATATTTCATATGTCGTCGCAGTATCACTTTAAAAGAACCACAACAAGAATGCGTTAGTGTTTTACCACTGTAAATCATCTATTGGGATATAGATGATTTATAAAACGTAACTTTAAGCACGAAGGTTTGAAAATATGACGACTGCTTTTATTCGTCTTGCGGGCCAAAAAAGAGAAGAAAAAAAACTATTAGCATTTTATGTTTTGTTTTTCCGGTGACAAACAATGCCGGAAGCCTCATCAACGAGTGCGGCCCGCATTTGACTTAACACTTCGACAGTTACTCGTGTTATCACCGATTCAACACGAGTACCAGCTTTATGCCGGCGTAGCACTTGTTTCTAATGCGTGCCCCGCACTGTCCTCTAGTAGGTGACGTAAACATACCACCCTGAACGCTACCAACTGAAGCACGAGGCTGTGGCGAGCAGAGCTGGCACGAGCCACCGAAAGAAGACCCGACAGTTTGTTAAAGCAGTTAATGTTGCCTAATTTTCTCGAATGTCTTTTTTATTTTTGCAGTTTGCACGTCGAATTAACGAGAGTTACTACCATGCATATTATGAGCATTAATGGTTACATCTCAAAAGTATTTAGTGAAATCGTTAACAAAACTATCATAGTTTATGTAATGAATCTAGCAAAGCAAACTCGCAAATGGCTTGGAACAGGAAAACACTCTGCCAATAAGTGTTTTTTAGCTTAATTGGCTGGAGCACAATAACGAAGACATTTATTTTTATAAGTTGTTTAAGAACAAACAAAAGGGAACGAAAATTTGCACTCTTGCATAAGATCAGAGGCCACTTCAGCCCTCATTAGCTCGAAAGTTAATGGAAAGTTATAACAAAGAGATTATATGCCATTTCTATGTGGAAGGTGCAGTATTTCCCAAATTGTCTCAATAAAAATGAGGAATAAATATATCCGACAGAATTCTCACCGCCCACGCCAGCTAAGCAATGAAAAAAAAAAACTCAGTAGAAACCTAAAAATAAATGTTTCATATAGGTCATTGGTTTTACACATATTGAAATCGGGATGAATAACTAGTTCTTAAAACGTAGAGAGAAAAACACATATGGTCTGCTTTGAGGAAAGAAAGAGGCCTTATTAGATTAAAGAAAAGTGTATGAATAGAACTGAAATTTGTTTTCATTTCAAGGCGAAAGGCCACTGAATTATATTGAACATCACAAACGTTTCATATTTATTTTCCTGCTTATTTTCAACCAATAAAAACGTCCTAGCGTAATCAAAAAGGTTTTCTTCAACATTTGGTGGCGCCATATATTTGATTTCCGGAAGCCATGCAGTTTCATCGTAAGCATTATGGAAAATTGTTTTAACAATTCCGCAGCAGTAATCAATTATCTTGAGTCACGAAACTAAGTTTTAAACGCATTTTGGAACCTCCGACCATGCAAGAGTAACAGGAAGATTGCATGTACTTGTTATGCAAGACGTAGCCTTCTATAAATAGATCCATACAAAAACACACTCGCGCACACTGATATGCGCACTGTAACACATTCAACCAAACACACGCACACACACAAACACACCCAGCGTACAATAGGTCAATAATACAAAAACTGATCGTCGCTGAAACAAAGTGCATCAACAGCACTTTCGGACGCGGTCTTATGGTTGCACGGACAACGGCAACTGGTTACGCGACAACATCAAGTATAAGTTAAAATTATGTGCATGTTACGAGTTATTCAGGATACCGGAAATTTGTTTTCATACTGAGACAGGGAAACGCTACTTTTGAATTATCTGCGTGTCTTGTGATACTGCCGAAAGCTCGCGTCCTCTAAAGGAGAAGCTCCAGTGATTTTTTCAAAATAACGTAGGCACCTTAAAATTGTTTCGAACACAAATATAAACACGGCTGAACTAATGAACAAATAAAAAGTAAGTACATGTACTGTCGAGACCGGTTATAACGAAGTCGATTATAACGAAATAGTGGCTACAGCGAAGCGATCACGATTTCCCATTCCTGTTTCCACTCTTTCAATGCATTTGTGTCTGTTTTTAGTGAAGGAAATTGAGCGGCTCCCGCGGATATAGCAAAAAGAAATCTTTTGATAATTAAAAAAACGTTCAGCCTTTCCACTCTCGTGAAGAAGGAAGACCAGCGGAGCTGTACTCGATACACTGCCGCAACGCGCACGCGCCCGATTCCCGCTTCTTCTCGTCCGACACGCCGCCGATCGTGGATACGACTCCGGCGAACCAGAGTCGGTCGCACACTGCGCACGTGACGCCAAACCGGTAATCCACGAACTCTCTCCGGAACCTCGCCGTCGCGCCCGGGAACTGTTAAGCCGGCATGGCGTGCAGTCGTCGCCGGACCTCGCGCTTGCGGTTGGCCTCCGTGGCACGATCGTCGTCGGTGGCGTTGGCCCGCCGGCGCCCTTTACATCGCTGGTTCTGTTCTCGGCGGAGGCTTTCCAGGCGAGCGATGTGGTCTTCTTTGGCAAGGGAGTCTGAAGCGCTCGACGCAGTGGAAGTCGAGGCGACAGCGGCTTGGCGGCGGTTACGGTCACATTCGCGCTATACTGCATACGTCACCGCTTCTTCCGCAGCCAGTCTTCTTTCCCCGAAAGGGCACGCGGCCGACCCATACTAAGTCCAAATCGAAACTGTTAAGAGCGTAGGAAACAGCGCGCAAAACAGACGAGGACGAAGAAACACACGTGACCAGCGCTGCGCTTGTTACGTGTGCTTCTTCTTTGTCGTCGTCTGTTTTTCGCGCTCCTTCCTACGATGGATTGCCACCGACGCGCCCAACTATCCATTCTTCTATGATAGCTGGAAAGGTTGCCGCCATCTACGAGCGACGGCGGCAACCAGACTGGTTGAGTGCTTGCCGCCGCCGCTTATAGGTGGCGGTTGCTGTCCAGGTAGGTTTGTGTCGACAGGCGTTTGATACCGGACGCGATCCTGGGGAACCTAGCCCTTAACAGCTCCGCTGTAAAAAAAACAAGAAAAAAATTCGGAAAGTGTATTAAGTCTCGGACCGCCGCACTTTGCTTCCGCGGCCAAGAAGCCACCCAGAACAGACTGGAGGATGCGGCGGCAGTCTCAGCAACGTCGCCTGCTCCCTGCTCCCTTTCTTAAAAGCGGCTTTACCGAATCGCACGCGGTGATGCCGTCGTGACATGCCGATAGGGGCGTTCGTAGCGCTAGCGACAACGTTTCGGCCTAGATGACGGAGAGCGCCTGGATTAAAGAGAGGGAGCAGTAAGTACGCCTGCATTTGGTTGTCGCGGGGCCAGTGTGGTGAGGATACTGGTCGGAGAGGCGGACACGTTTGCAGAAGGTGAACGCTTTTGAGTTTTGACTCCTAGCATGCTGCAGTTCGTTTTGTAAATGCGGCCCGTACACAACGTGACCCTGATAGAGCAGTAGCCCCTTCTCTTAAATCTCGCCTCTCTATTCCGACGACAAACAAGCTTGAGCGCGAATTCGGTGCCGTGCGCGCTTCTTTGTTTGCTCCGTGATCCGTGTCGGCGTCTGGTCGGTGAGGTCGCTCTTGCGCAAAAGTCTACTTCGCTGAAGCAAGGATTCGGCGAATCAGCGCAACTCAACGATAAAGTTTCCCGGCACAGCCGGCACCTCGACGGGAAAGACGAAGGCAATCTCCTTGAATCAAAAGCGTGCCATCCTCGACGGAGTGTGCATAAACGTAAAGAATGCCGTCCACCGCCGGCGTCCCCCGCGGGGCCATCGCAGTTGTCGACATGCTCCGTACGTAGCAGGATCTTTTTTTTCGATCGGAGCTTCTCGCAGTTGGCAAGAAGCGGCTCTATTAAGAAGAGGGCGTGTGCAGGGAAGCATCGACCGCTTTCTGCAGGCTCGATAAACATGTGCCCATGACAACCCGTGTTATATTAATTTTTTTATGTTATTTGTATGAGTTCATATATAACGAAGAAGCCTATATAGCGCAGCTATTTCGGATTCTCATAGACTTCATTAGAAGCGGTCTCGACAGTAATATATTTTTGAGACCCTGTTCAATTTTCATATTTGACGCTTGCTACATTTTTCAAATGAAGATATCTACTGGAAACGCTAAAAAGGTGGCGACTATTGCGGACAGAAGTTACTGCTTTAGCAGAATAAAATTTTCCCACCGGGTTACGACAAAATTGATGGTGGAAAATGAATGTTGTCAAAGCCATTTTGGGCACTCCCTAAGTAGCATGAAAATATTTGTAACATATACGTTTTTTTTTAAACTGCCTGCTTGGCCTGCAATTTCTCTAACATGTGACGTCACTCTACACATAGCGCGGTTAAATTTTAATGTTGGTCATGTCACTAGTCTCATTTGACGTTTTCGCAATGGGTATTCAGAATGTCTAGCTACAAACTAGCCTGCCGGAAAGTGTGAAGTTATATTGAGTACTCAAAAACCCGCCCTAGTACCCTTTCAAAGAACTGTAACAAACTTTAATATTTACACTGGCATAGTGGATGCCGGATAAAGCCTTGAAACCCAAAAATAGATAAGCATCCTTATGAGTTACGTTTAAATTAATATGGTTATGTGACAATCAAAATTACGCGGACTGCTGCTTTATTAGGAGTGTTCAACAACCATTGTAACCTCTCTGGAACGGTGTGGCAGGGTTAGGGGCTAGGACTCTACTGCACAACCTTTGCAGCCTCGCATTCTACTGAACATTACATTTTGAGGCTAAGGCATTCATAGTTTATATAGACCTTTCCATTTCAGTAGTTACGCGACCGGCCTCAAGGGGGCGCTGGGGAGCGGCCGCCATAAGGTGGCTTCAAATTCGTCCAGTTTCAGTATGTGCAAGGCCTCGCAAGGCGGCGGATGACAGTTCAGTAGGCCCGATTTTTCGGCATGGACCACGCTTCAGTGAAAAAACCGCCGTACCGAGCCGGCAAGACATGTTTGGTGATCGGCTGCAAGAACAGTGGGGGGTTCCTGAAGGCGTGGGACACTTCTGTCTGCGATCAACATGGTCCGCTCCTACGCGCCGATTGCCCTTGCCTGCGCCCGTACGCGCTGCACTGCTTTCCGCAAGGGGACAAAAACGAAGAAAAACGGAGGAAATGGCTCGCCAACCTTCAACGCAAGGAGCTGAATCCCACTAAAAACGCAAGGGTGAGTACTGGTTCAGGAATTTACTCGAACTTCTCGCATATGTTCCGACGGTGCGTGCGGCATGCTGGCAGCGGCTCGTCGGCCGCTGTGGCGATCGGGATCACAACATAAAGAACGAGGGTGATGGCGAGATGCCAAAACGGCTTGTGTGTTACTCATTTATTGTAATTGTTTTGTCGGTGGTTTCTTACATTTCACGCGTGGAACTCGCAGCGCGAAACTCGCTGCGTGAAAGTGATCGATTATTGCTTGGTCTCACATTTATTTATTTATTTAGGTGTGCTCCATTCACTTCATTGACGGCAGGCCGACGGAAGCCAACCCATATCCTACGATCCATCTCGGGACTGGGGGCATGGTAAGCTTGCTTTTACTCTGGCGATCCCGATATTTTTCTTCCTTGTGATGGAAAGGCATTCATTATTTGCCTTGACAGAAACATATGTGACAACTGGAGATACGCTATGACGGTTATGACGCTGATCAACCACTACACCAGTGGTTAATCACTAAATTAAAACATAATTAAAAAAAGATGCCCTAAATTTAACTGCGAAATTAGTTGAAGATTGCCAACAGAGTTATGGACCCAGCCAGTTTATTTCTTATTTTGTTGTCTCCTTTCATTATTTTTATTTCATAATTTTTACTTGAGGCGAGCTTGCCGATATGTTGTTCTTAAGTACTTCTCTTGACCACTGTGAACTTCTTTTTTTAAGGCTCCAAAAAATAAAGGGAGGAAAAAGCCGACATGGTACCCCATCGCAAGCCCGCCCACGCCAGCTACGCTACAGGCGAAGTCAAACTTAAGCGACTGCAGCAACGGATGTCCATCCTTTGCTGCTGCTACACACGATTCTGTCGTCTCAAGAGAAGATGTTGATCCGCATGACGATGAGCCATCAAACACTCTTCCAAGAAATGCTGTCGATGCACCAGTTAACAAGACGGATGCGTCGGTTACATTCCCTGCATGCCAGTGCATCTGCAGATGTGATGTAGGGAAAGAAGACAAGGCAGTGCAATGCAAAGATGAACACTCCAAGGACCACTTGTATGGGGCAGCTTCACCAGTGTTGCCGAAAGGACGCACACGTGCGACACAAACTGTATTGTCATTTCCCTTCATCTGTGTCCCTGTATTTTTTCGGCGCTTTTTGCTTGGAAATTTCCTCCCCTAAGAAGGGAGGAAAGTTGCCACCTATTTTTGCTCGTGGAGAAAACGTTCCTCCCCTAAGAAGGGAGGAAAATCGCCACCTTTTTTCGCCCAATGGAGGAAACTGTCTCCCCTCGTGTAATTCGTGTAGCTTCCACCAGATGGCGCTCAAAACAGAAAAAAAAGTTGGTGGAGCGCCAATTTGTTTTCCAATGGGACTCTTCAACGCTACATGGTAAATACGCATACAGCACTGTACACACAGAATACACGAAACACAAGCAGAACACCCCACAACAACAACGCACACCGAACCCCCGCCCCTCTCCACGTACGCTGAGTTCGCACTCTCTCTATATGGCAGTCTTATTTTTGAATCCGACTTGGCCGGTGACTGCCATCATTTGTCGATAAACACGGAGAGACGGAGCAAATATTACTCGTACTTGATACATTATTTGAATTGTCTCTTGGAATAGCCCCCATCTCTTAATTTAACACCCTGATCAAAGCAAATGTAGATAATTAGGCTAATTAACTAAAATTTAATGATTATCTTTTTTTAATAAGTTCGAAGAACCATGTTGGCAATGCAGTGTTAAAATGCAGTACACTGGTGCTGAAGTTTCCCACAAAGCTATTGCTTGATTGGAGTGTTCAGTGCCAGTGTAATCTATTTTAAGTTTTGGCGGGGGAATAATTAATTTTAATTGTTGCACAAGTATTTCAATGAATTTTTCAACCAAAAAAATATTACTGGTTTTAACAAGACTCGTTGCAACAGCAGAGGACATATCTTGGGTCATGCTTTGTCACCCCTATTAGAGAAATTTAACAGTGTTTTAATAGACTTGTTCCAAAATCGAAGCGCCCCATCGCGGCGAAATACCACGCAGTGCACTCTGGGAACTAGTTGGCCACTCAGTTACGGTTTCGATTGAGCAGCTTCATTTCCTGCCATCACGCCGGGACCGAATGTGCTGCTTGCGTTTTGGATTATCTGACTTTTCAGGAATGTACAATACACTCATTCTCGAGCGATAAAAAACGAAGACCGCGGCACTTTCCTTGGTTCCCGAAACACCGAATATTGTGCGTACGCATGCAAACGTAGTAAGACGTGGCTCAGTCCCTTCACCACACGATTGCATCTTTGAGCTTAATTTCAATAATCCCGTCTAGTAGCGGTGAACTACAACGGAAATGAGGTCGCCTTGAGGCTTATACGTATTTTGTTTGCCAAACGTCCGCTTCTTATTACTTCATTGAGCGAAATGCAAGCCGCATCCTCGCAGGAGTACCAAAGTTGCATGAGCCCAGCGCTGACGCATCAACTTTTAAGGAAACGCAATAAATTCGACCTCGCTACTGCACAAACGTTACTATGATGTCTTCCTCGTGTCATCATATATATCCCACTCAAATTTTATGCTGATAGAGGATTAAGTTTTCGCAAATGCTGAGATCGGCTAGCTACGACGGAGGCCCTAACAAGCGTCCCCTTCTCCTCGCTAAGCCTTTCTGGACAGGCTTTTACTGACGCCCAAGATTTGTGTCTCAACAGTGTGGCAGAAATTATCTCGGCATACTCAGTCAGGAAGAAAGCAAATTTCGTTCGTTCATGCCCGTCCGGTGCACTTCCGGCGAACGGTACGACATTCTTCACACAAGTGCTCGACTTTTGTATAGACCTTTCCGTCTCAGTAGTTACGCGACCGGCCTCGAGGGGGCGCTGGGGAGCGGCCGCCATAAGGTGGCTTCAAATTCGTCCAGTTTCGGTATGTGCAAGGCCTCGCAAGGCGGCGGATGACAGTTCAGTAGGCCCGATTTTTCGGCATGGACTACGCTTCAGTGAAAAAACCGCCGTACCGAGCCGGCAAGACATGCTCGGTGATCGGCTGCAAGAACAGTGGGGGGTTCCTGAAGGCGTGGGACACTTCTGTCTGCGATCAACATGGTCCGCTCCTACGCGCCGATTGCCCTTGCCTGTGCCCGTACGCGCTGCACTGCTTTCCGCAAGGGGACAAAACGAAGAAAAACGGAGGAAATGGCTCGCCAACCTTAAACGCAAGGAGCTGAATCCCACTAAAAACGCAAGGGTGAGTACTGGTTTAGGTATTTACTCGAACTTCTCGCATATGTTCCGACGGTGCGTGCGGCATGCTGGCAGCGGCTCGTCGGCCGCTGTGGCGATCGGGATCACAACATAAAGAACGAGGGTGATGGCGAGATGCCAAAACGGCTTGTGTGTTACTCATTTATTGTAATTGTTTTGTCGGTGGTTTCTTACATTTCACGCGTGGAACTCGCAGCGCGAAACTCGCTGCGTGAAAGTGATCGATTATTGCTTGGTCTCACATTTATTTATTTATTTAGGTGTGCTCCATTCACTTCATTGACGGCAGGCCGACGGAAGCCAACCCATATCCTACGATCCATCTCGGGACTGGGAGCGTGGTAAGCTTGCTTTTACTCTGGCGATCCCGATATTTTTCTTCCTTGTGATGGAAAGACATTCATTATTTGCCTTGACAGAAACATCTGTGACAACTGGAGATACGCTATGACGGTCATGACGCTGATCAACCACTACACCAGTGGTTAATCACTAAATTAAAACATAATTTAAAAAAAGATGCCCTAAATTTAACTACGAAATTAGTTGAAGATTGCCAACAGAGTTATGGACCCAGCCAGTTTATTTCTTATTTTGTTCTCTCCTTTCATTATTTTTATTTCATAATTTTTACTTGAGGCGAGCTTGCCGATATGTTGTTCTTAAATACTTCTCTTGACCACTGTGAACTTCTTTTTTTAAGGCTCCAAAAAATAAAGGGAGGAAAAAGCCGACACGGTGGTACCCCATCGCAAGCCCGGCCACGCCAGCTACGCTACAGGCGAAGTCAAACTTAAGCGACTGCAGCAACGGATGTCCATCCTTTGCTGCTGCAACACACGATTCTGTCGTCTCAAGAGAAGATGTTGATCCGCATGACGATGAGTCATCAAACACTCTTCCAAGAAATGCTGTCGATGCACCAGTTAACAAGACGGATGCGTCTGTTACATTCCCTGCATGCCAGTGCATCTGCAGATGTGATGTAGGGAAAGAAGACAAGGCAGTGCAATGCAAAGATGAACACTCCAAGGACCACTTGTATGGGGCAGCTTCACCAGTGTTGCCGAAAGGACGCACACGTGCGACACAAACTGGATTG